>PVLC010019806.1:0-30084 GCA_004027655.1 Graphiurus murinus
ACTTTAAACTCTACTACAAAGCCACAGTAATAAAAACAGCATGGTATTGGCACAAAAATAGATACATAGACCAATGGAGCAGAATAGAAGACTCAGAAACAGACCCACAGACTTACAGTCAACTGATTTTTGACAAAGGAGCCAAAAGTATACACTGGAAAAAAGATAGCCTCTTTAACAAATGGTGTTGGCAAAACTGATGGTTAACCATATGCAGGAAAATGGAAATAAACCCCACTTTCTCACCCTGCACAAGAGTCAACTCAAGGTGGATCAAAGACCTGGAAGTCAGACCAGAGGCCTTGCAGCTACTTGAAGAGGGCATAGGACCAACACTTGAACATAGGCACAGGTAAAAACTTTCTCAACAAGACCCCAAAAGCACAAGCAGCTCAAAGGAAGATCAATACATGGGATTGCATTAAACTGAAGAGCTTCTGTACAGCAAAGGAAACTATCAAGAACCTCACAGAGAGCCTACAGAGTGGGAGAAAAATTTTGCCAGTTACACTTCAGATAGAGGTCTAATATCTAGGATTTATAGTTTTTCTTATAGAGGCCTTTTACCTCTTTGGTTAGGTTTATCCCTAAGTATTTTATTTTTTGGTGTGCTATTGTGAGTGGAATTGTTTTCTGGATTTCTTTTTCAGTAGATTTATGGTTGGCATACAGGAAAGCTTCTGATTTTTTAAGATTAATTTTGTATCTAGACACTTTGCTGAATTTGTTGATCAGTTCTATAAGTTTTTTCGTTGACTTTGTTGTGTCTTCTTAGTATCATGTCATCTGCAAAAAGGGATAGTTTTAGTTCTTCTTTCCCTATTTTTACCCCTTTGATTTCCTTCTCTTGCCTTATTGCTCTGGCTAGAGTCTCAAGTACTATATTGAACAGAAGAGGTGATAATAACATCAACATTTGTTCCTGTTTTTAGTGGGAACTCTTGCAAGTTTTTCTCCATTTAATATGATGTTGTCTGTGGGCCTACTGTATATTGCCTTTATGATGTTGAGGTATGTTCCTTCTATTCCAATTCTCTGCAGTGCTTTTAGCATGAATCGGTGTTGGATCTTGTCAAATGCTTTTTCAGCATCAATTGAAATGATCATGTAGAATTTGTCTTTGTTTCTGTTATGTGGTGAATTACATGGATTGTTTTTCGTATGTTGAACCAACCTTGCATCCCTGGGTGAACCTGACTTGGCCATGGTGTATAATTTTCTTGATGTGGTTTTGAATGTTCATTGCTAGTATTTTCTTTAGCAGTTTTGCATCAAAATTCATCAATGATATAGTTTTCTTTCTTGAGCTGTCTTTATTTGGCTTTGGTGTTAATGTGATGTTGGCTTCATAGAATGTGTTTGGGAGGGTCCCATTTCTTTCTATTTCATGGAGTAGTTTGAGGAGTTTTGGGATTAGCTCTTCTATAAATGTTTTATAAAATTCACTTGGAAAACCATCTGACCCTGGGCTTTTGTTTGGTGGTAAACTGTTTATTGCTGTTTTTATCTCTTTGATTGTTATTGGTCTGTTTAAGTTTTCTATATCTTCTTGACTCAATTTAGGAAGGTTATATGTATCTAGAAAATTGTCAATTTCTTCTAGATTTTCCATTTTGTTGGAGTATAGTTTTTCAAAATAGTTTCTGACTATCCTCTGTATTTCCATACTGTTGGTGATAATACCACCTTTTTCATCTCTTATTTTGGTAATTTGGGTTGGTTCTCTCTTTCTTTTGGTTAGGTTGGCCAATGGTTTATCGATCTTGTTTATTTTTCAAGAAAACAGCTTTTGGTTTTGTTGATTTTCTGTATTTTTTTTATTCTCTACTTCATTAATTTCTGCTCTGATTTTCATAATCTCCTGTCTTCTACCAGCTTTGGGGTTAGACTGTTCTTGTTTTTTGAGTGCTTTGAGCTATGTCATTAGGTTGTTTATTTGGTGATTTTCTTCTTATGTGTGCACTCAGCGCTATAAATTTTCCTCTTAGTCTGCCTTCAATGTGTCCCAGAGGTTTTGCTATGTTTTGTGTCTGTTTTCATTGGTTTCCAGGAATTTTTAAATTTCTCCTCTGACTTCTTCTATGACCCAGTCCTCATTCAGCAGTGTGGTGTTCAGTCTCCTTGTGTTTACATGGTTACTCTGGGTCTTTTTAGAGTTGATTTCTAGTTTCACTCCATTATTGTCTGAAAAGATACAGGGAATTATGTTACATTTTTTGAATTTGCCAATGTAACCTGAATGTAGTCTATTTTGGGGCAGGTTCCATGTGTAGCTGAGAAAAATGTGAATTCAGCTATAGTTGGGTAAAAGAGCCTATATGTATCTAATAGGTTCATTTGGTTTATGGTATTCTTTAGGTCTGAGATGTCTTTACTGACCTTTTGTTTAGAAGATCGGTCTAGTTGTTGGTGGCTGGAGTGCAATCTATATGCTGTGCATTTTCCAGGGTGCCTGGAAGTTCTCTATGCCCTGTGTGCAATGGGTCCCTCCTGCATTTCTATTCTATCCAATCTTTTGAAGGGCGCATGACTGAGTCTTCACTTTGTATAGGGGCCCCCGCAACTTACAGATCCCTGCTGCTCTGGTTCCAGTGGGAGGGGTGATCTGGAGTGTCCCAAGTGTTCTTGATCACTGTTGATCCTGCGGGGATATGCCATCTGATTAGGATGTGGAATTCCGTAGTCGCTTTTCCACTTCTGTTCGTTGGGTGTGTAGGAGGTCATTGGAGGTATTGGTGCTAATAGATGCTGCTCTTAGTGACTGGCAAGATGGTGGCTGTCAAGATGGTGACTGGCAAGATGGTAGCTGTCAAAATGGCGGCCACCAGTTCACAGCGCAAGCCACGCCACGCATGCTGGCTCCTTTGTTCTCCCTGGGTTCTGTTCAGCTGCTTTTGTTGCTTTATTCACTGTTTTTTTTTTTCTTTTGCTGCTTAGCTTTTCTTTCCTTCTGTCAAGAAGCTGTGTTTGCAGCAGTTTTGATTCAAGCTTTGAGGTGCAGTTGATCGCTGCTCTGGCTCTGGGTGGAGAGGTGAGCTGGGGTGGTCCTGCGGGGGCTTACACTGGTCATCCCACACATTCCGGTCATTTTGGAAGGTGCGGGGATCCAACACCTGGTTAGGATGTGGAGTTCTGGAGTTGCTTACTCCACGACTGGTCGCTGGGTCCGCAGTGGTTTTAGTAGACCCCTGTGTCGGGCTGCAGCTTAATGGCTGTCGTGGCTCCATGGCATGGCACTGCTGCCTTGAGGTCAGGCTCCTTTGCTCTCCCTGGTCAGCTTTCTGGGGTCTCTTTAGTTGTAGTTCAAATTTCATTGTTTTGTTTGCTTTTTATGCAGCTTTTTTTCTTCCGTCAAGAAGCTGCTTTTATGGCAGATTTGATTCGAGCTCACAGCGCCTGAGGAGAGGTGTTTCACTCAGACGCCATCTTGAATCGATCCCTGTTGTTATCTTTTATACTAAAAAAAAAATAAAATAAAATAAACCACACCTAGTGCAGGGGATAAATAAAATTGCACTTGGTTTGAGTTGTTTCATCTGAGGATTATTTGTTTGGAGTCTCTAATTCTCAAGGTGATCAGTGTGGCCTGTCTCTCACTTTTTTTCTCAGTTCCATGAACAGCAGTAATAATTCAAATATTCTTTAGGCCCTGCTGTTGCTGATCTTCAGTAAGAAAATACAGCATAAAATATGGGATAGTGAGCTGCTTTTTTCTTTTTTTATGGTGTAGAAACATATAACCTAAATTTACCATCTTAACCAAGTTGTCTTTTTAATTCTGTGAACAGTGTTACACAGTAGATCTCTATAACTTCGCCATCTTTACCCATAGAGTATTTTTCTACTTCCCAGCCCCCAGCAACCACCATTCTACTTTTTAAGCATTCTGCTATTTCATATACCGTATATAAATGGATTATGCAGTATTTGTCTTTTTGTGACTGGCCTATTTTATTTTGCATAGTGTCCTCAAGACTCATCCATGTTATACCTTATGACAGGATGTCTTCCTTTTTGAAGAGATATATATGTATATATATATATATATATATATATATATATATATATGTATTTTATTTGCATCACCTTAATTATTGGTGATGTTAAACATCTTTTCATATACTTGTTGGTCATTTGAATAGCATCTTTGGAGAAATGTCTTATGTCTTTTCAAGTTCTTTGACCATGTTAAATATATATATATCTAGTGTGTGTATGTGTGTGTGTGTGTGTGTGTGTGTGTGTGTGTGTATGTGTATATGTGTATATGTGTGTGTGTGTGTGTGTGTAGGTGTGTGTGTGTGTGTGGTCCTGGGATTGAACCTAGTGGCATTCTGCCTCTGAGCTACACTTTCAGCCGTATTTTATTTGGAAACAGGGTCTCACTAAGTTGCTGAGGCTGACCTTGAACCTACAATCTTCCTGTCTCAGCCTAAGTTCTGAGCTTATAAGCATGAGCCACCATGCTAAGCTAAGAAGGCTAAATAATATTTAATCGTGTGGACATACCATGTTTTGTTTTTCTATTCATCCATCCATGTGCATTTAAATTTTTTATACCTCTTAGCTATAGTGAATGATGCTGCTGTGTACATGGGTGTGGAAATATCTTTTGGAGATTTTATTTTCAATACTTCTGTATATATACCCAGAAGTAAAATTGCTAAATTAATCATATGCTAGTTACATTTTTAATTTTTTTCACAGCAGTGGCATCATTTTACATTCTTAGCAACATGTACATTGGTTTCAGTTTCTCTGTTTCTTTAGTGATACGTCTTTTCTTTCTGTCTTTCTTCGGAACTGGCAATCCAACCCAGTGGAACTCTACTGCTGAGCTACATCTCTAGCCCTTTCTGTATTTTATAACTAAGTTGCCTAGACTGGCTTCAAACTTGTGATCCTCCTGACTCAACCTCCTGAGTTGATGGGATGACACCTGTGTGCCACCACTCCTGAGCTTTTTTTTTTTTTTTTTTTTCAATAGTGCTCATCCTAATGGGGGTGGAGTGGTTTATTATTGTGGTTTTAATTTGCATCACCTTAATTATTGGTGATGTTGAACATCTTTTCATATTGCTGGTCATTTGAATAGCATCTTTGGAGAAATATCTCTTCTCTATTCAAGTCCTTTGACCATGTCTTAATTGGTTATTTGTTGTTGAGTTTATTTATTTATTCATTTATTTATTTATTGTAGTACTGGGGATTGAACTCAGGGGCATTCTACCTCCAAGCTATACCATCATCCCTATTTTCTTTTCAAACAGGGCCTTACTAAGTTGCTGAGGCTGACCTTGAACCTGCAATCCTCTTGTTTCAGCCTCCCAAAGTACTGAGATTACAGGTGTGCACCTCCATGCCCAACCCTTTTTTCCTTTTTATAAGGTGAGAAGATAGTATTGCTGACTCTAAGATGGTATTTGGATACTTACCAAGAAAGACAGATTACTGATGTTGAATTTCCTAGGTTTACATGAGGACTTTTAGGCATTATATATTTACTTTTCCTTAATGAAAGCAGGTTTATCAACAGTCAAGTCTTCTGTGTGATCCTTGTGTACTAGTCAGCTACTTTGTCACTGTGACAAAATACCTGAGAAAATTAATTTGAAGGAAGAAAGATTTATTTTGCCTCAGGTATTAGAAGTTTCAGTCCATGGTTGGATGGCTCTACTGCTATCAGCCTGTGATGGCTCTACTGCTATCAGCCTGTGATGAGGTAGAGAAGGTGCAATGGAGCAGAGCTGTTTACCTCATGGCAGCTGGGAAGCTGAGACAGAAAGAGAGAAGGGGCTAGGAACAAGATATAATCACCAAGGAAACCCACCTTCCCTAGATATAATCACCAAGGGAACCCACCCTCCCTAACCTAGCAGGTAGTAGAAACCTCCTACAGTTTCTACTACCTCCCAATAGTCTGTTCAAATTATGAATCCTTAAGTGGTTTATCCATTGATGAGATCTGAGTCATCATCTAGTCACTTCCCCAAAGTCCCACCTCTGAACACTGCTGCACTGGGGACTAAGCCTTCATCATGTGAGCTTTTTGGAGACATTCCAAGTCTAAGTCATAACACTTTGGAAGGGCTTTCTTTGCTTATCTCTCAAGATGGGACATATTTCTGATGAGATTATCATCAAATTGAGATTGGGTCAGAAGACCTCAATGTTTCATCTCTCACATCTTTTCATTGCTCTCTGTATATAGTAGCAAAATCCAATCAAGGGAAGAACTTCTTCCAAAGTCAATTAATGGGCAATAGCAAACAGACCCGAAACCACAGTGGAGAAGCCTGTTGTCCCTCTATTGACCAGCTGGAAAGAAAGCTGCTTAATGCAGTTGAAGACATTGTCATTGCAAGCAGGGTTTTGCTCAGTTTACTAAATGTATTGACTATAGGATATAAATAAATCCCTTGCAAACAGATGTAAGTGCATTGCAATTATAAAAGCAGCCATCCATTTTTTCCCCCTATAATCTCAGGAGAGAGGAAATAGCAGCTGTTGCTGCCATTAGCCTCAAGGGAAGAGGCACACAGCAACCCCCCTTGCTCCTCCTCATCACCGCCCTTTTCAGCAGTGCCCCTTCCACTCAACCACTTGAAGGATATGAAAAGCAAGGATTACTGTCACCTGTCAGTCAGCATTTCCCCCATTAAAATAGTTAAAAGTTCTGAGGTTAAAAGAAAATGCTCTCATTAGCCCTTTACATGATTAATAGAGTTTGGCCACCCATCCTGCTGTGTGACAAATACCCAACAATGAATCTAAATGAACAGCAGATACTCAAGTTCAAGAATGAGAGCTTGGGCTAGGCTTTGAAGTACTGGCTAAAGCAATGGCATCGCTGGAGTCAACTGTATATTATTTTCATTGGCCTCATTTTTTTTAAATTGACCACTGAAAAAATTTTTGTCAAATACTTCTTGACATTCTTTTGGAAAGTATATCTTTTTTTCTCTCTCTTTTTAAAATACTTTTTATTTGGTGCATTGTAGACACATGATAGTGATATTCAAAGTGATACAAAGATACATGCATACATCACTTAGTGTATTTACTTCTACATCTCACCCTGTTCCCTTTCCTCCTTCCCCATACAAGGTAGTAAGATTGGTAGTGTACCTTCATATAGATACATAAAATTATTTTCTCTCTCTGCTTCCTCAATCCTCTTTTTCCCACTGCCCTTTCCCTCCCCCAGTACTCTTCCACTATCCTATTGGTCTCTTTCCTCATTTATCTGAAATCTTTTTGTTTCCCATTTTCTCAGCATACTATTTTCTAGTTCCATCCATTTTCCGGCACATGACATAATTTTGTTCTTTATGGCTGAGTAAAATTTCATTGAATGCATATACCACAGTTTCGTCATCCACAGACATCTAGGTTGGTACCATAATTTGGCTACTGTAAACCATGCTGCTGTAAACATGGGTATACATTCATCATCATAGTAGTCTGACTTTAATTCTTTCAGAAAAACATTGAGTCATACATCTTGATCATACAGTGGTTCCATTCCTAGTTTTTTGAGGAATCTTCACTGTGGTTTTACTATTTTGCAATCCCACCAAAAATGTATAAGCATTCCTCTTTTCCCACATCCTTGCTAGTATTTAATATTGTTTATATTTTTGAAGATTGTCATTTTAACTGATGTTAGATGGAACCTCAGTGTAGTTTTGATTTGCTTTTCTCTGATGGATAATGTTGAACATTTTTTCATGTATTTGTTAGCCATTTGTATTTCTTCTTTTACTAAGTATCTATTCAGTTAATTACCCATTTTTGATTGAGTTCTTATTTTTTGGTGTTAAGTTTTTTGAGTTCTTTATGTATTCTTGATATTAGTCCTGTAATATTGACACAAAAACAGACATATAGACCAATGGATAGAATAGAAGATACAGACAAATTTGTATACTTACAATCAGTTCATTTTTGACAAATATGTCAAAAATATGCTGAATAAAAGACAGACTTGTAAACAAATGGCGCTGGGAAAACTGGATATCTATATGTAAGGATTGAAATTAGATCCCTATCTCTCACCTTGCACAAAAGTCAACTCAAGATGGATCAAAGACCTAGAAATTGGACCAGAATTTTTGCAATTACTAGAAAAAAAATTGGACTTACTGTCTATAGGCACTGGCAACAACTTCCTCAATAAGACCTCTGGAGCTCAGGGCATAAAACCAAGAATCAATAAATGAGATGAAATAAAATTAAAAAATCTACACAGCAAAAGAAACAAAAGTCTCAAGAGAAAGTCTACAGAATGGGAGAAAATCTTTGTCCGCTATTCTTCTGGAAAGTATATCTTTAATTGGGTCCTGCCCCTGCACATCTAAAGCTTTCTCTTTGTGCTCTGAGTCACAAAGGCCCTATTGCCTCCATAACCTTTCCTTCTACTTCCCATGTCATCTGGCTGCTTTCATTCTTTCAAACTTGGCTGGCAAATTAAATATATAGCTGTTTTTATGTTCCCACTGTCTATAGGATGATATATAGAAAGTGTGAAACAAGTTTGAATTTCATAGCTTACTATGTTTTCTTCCAAAATATTCATAGATAGCCTTCTGAGATGCCCCCAGCCAACAGAAATGGTAAATAATGCCTCCAGAAGAAAAACTACCTGGAAATTTGAAGATATCACATAAAGAAAAAGAGAGTCTATTTATCTATTCTAATGTTAAAGCATATTAGATTGGCTTTGGTTATACAAAAGAAAATATTTTACCAGAAAGATAAAGAAATGTGATCAAGAAAATATGATTTGAAGAAATATTTAGTACCTGTTCTAAAATCACTTTTCTGATGATGAAAACACTTTATGAAGAACAAATGAAAGAAAATTAGCACTACAGCAAAATGAGAACATAGACAAATCTGCATGGAAACTCTATTAACAAGAGGAAGTGTGTCCAGGTGTCTTACAGCTGCAAACAGTGCAGTTTTTCTTAGTTCTTAGAATACTGCTTGAATGCTAGTTATGCTGAAAAACCTCTGAAAGCAAGTCTGTGGGAATGATAGCTCATGGAAAAGAATCCCTGGAGGTGACACAAATCATAACCTATAAATCAAGAGATTCACCATTTGATTGAGAATTTAACCCACATTTTAAATTTTAGTTCAGGAAATTATGAATTGAAGATCATTTTCTTTTTCCTTTAAAATAGTTAACAGATTCACAAGTGGTTGAAAATAAATATTAACCCTTCCCCAGATTCCCCAAATGCTAGTTAACACTTGGCACAACCCTAGCATAATGTCAAAGCCAAGAAACCAGCATTGCTACAATCTATAGAGCTGTTTTAGATTTTACCACTTAGACACTCATGGAGGCTTACATTTTTTTCTTTTTTGGTACTGGGGTTGAATGCAGAGACATTCTACCTCTGAGCTATGCTCATAGCCCTATTTTATTTTGAAACAGGATCTCACTAGGTTGCTGAGGCTGTCCTTAATCTTGCCATCCTCCTGTCTCAGCCTCCCAAGTACTGGGATCATAGGTGTTCGCCACCACACCCAGCCTTATATTTTTAAAAAATATTTTAATTTTGTCATAATCTGGATCTAGAGCTTTGAAACCTAAGAATAAAACTTTCTAAAATGTTGAAAAGCACAATTTGATATTTGTCCTCCTGCAAGAAGCTGCACAGACAGTAGAATGGTTACCTCTCAGAGTCCAACTCCTGCCAAGTCATCACTCAGAGTGGACTGCAGCAAGACTTCCTGATTGGATGCTGAAGGACAGCCAAAATCATAATAGCATCCTTTTATTCACTACGCTGTTTATTTCAATTAAGAAGGAAAAAGGATCACCAGTCTTTGTTAGCTTTTATGGAAAGATGTACATAATAGAGTATTAGTCATCGAGTTCAACTACTTTGGTTTTCATTTAAAAAAATATGCTCCTATTATTTTGCTGAATGGTAGTATCATGTTATGCATTTCTATTTATTTATAATCTGGTTTGGCTGTTTGTGTTCTGGCTTGAGGCTTCATGTGACCTCTCACACATTCTATTTTTTTTCTCTCTGTTCCTATTAACATCATCAAATTGTGTTCAGCCTGGCACATGGTGTTAACACTGCTGAATCTAGAGAATTAAAATATTATGACTTAGGTAGGAGATTTCTTCCTTAAATCCTTCTGTCTACGCAATTGGCTGTTTTTATTTCTCTCTCTAATTCTACCTCAGCACTCATTTTTACTCATGCATTTTCCAGCACTTTCTCTCCCTATCTTTCTAATCTTACTTACTGCTATTCATGTAGATCAAGTGAGAGCCAGGCATCCCTAAAATTTAAAATGCCTAATACAATAAAAGAAAGTTATGATATTTATTTTATTCAGATATATCTATAATAATAATGTTTGTAGTTTCCTCCATGAACCCCTGTCAACATTGTGAAACTAAGAATTTGACTAGAGATTTCTTTGCTGATTTCTCCCAAAGCAAAGACTCTCAGTAACACTGATCTGGGAAAGTAAGAGAATAAGGTTATCCATGAAAAGTCTGGTAGTTTTTTTTATTTTATTTTATTTTATTTTCTGGACTGAGGATTGAACTCAGGGGCATTCTACCTCCGAGCTACACCCCCAGCCCTATTTTTTATTCTATAGTTTGAAACAGGGTCTCACTAAGTTGCGGAGTGTCTCACTAGGTAGCTGAGGCTGGCTGCGAACCCGGATCCTCCGGTCTCAGCCTCCCGATTGCTGGGATTACAAGTGTGCGCCACCACGCCCGGCAAGTCTGGTAGTTTAATAAGCAACAGGATATAATATTACCTATTGATCTTTGTGTGTGTGTGTGTGTGTGTGTGTGTGTGTGTGTGTGTGTGTGTTTCTAGGGATTTGAATCCAGGAGTGTTCTACTTCTGAGCTACATCCCCAGTTCTATTTTATTTTTTTATTTTAAAATAGTTTCATTTTGTTGCTGAGGGTCTTGTTATGTTGCTGAGGATAGCCTCAAACCTGTGATCCTCCTGTCTTAGCCTCCCAAGTACTGGGATTACAGGTGTGTGCCACCTTATCCAGCTTGTTGCTCTCATCTTAATAATCTTTAGCTTTAAGCTATTGTTTTAAAAAATCTGTTGAAGACTAGAAATAGAAAATAAAAGCATATCTATTGGTGAAGTGTTTTTAGAGATTGGGTTTATACTACCAGGCTTATTTTCAAACTTTTTTTTTTTAATCTCTTCTTCCCTTCCAAAACCTTCTAGGAAGAAATACAATATGATAATTAAGAATAATAACTGGTGTGTTAGGTAAGTGAACTACCACTCAGAAGTTGAACTTCCTCATCTGTACAGGCATTCCCCCTCTTGATATTTTTAGGATTAAAGCTGAAGAGCTTAGCATAGTGGTACAGCACTGTAAGCACTAAAAATTATTAAATAATAAAAACCATATAAGACATTTTCATTGCCCCTACAGAACTCAAAAGGAGGAGGAAAATTCTATCTACCTACATGTCTATGTTCCCCTTTAGATTGTTTTAAAAAGAATTTGAAGTATGAAGCTGGGCGTGGTGGCGCACGCTTGTAATCCCAGCATTCGGGAGGCTGAGACCAGAGGATCCGGGTTCGCGGCCAGCCTCAGCTACCTAGTGAGGCACTCTGCAAATTAGTGAGACTCGGTTTCAAAATAAAGAATAAAAAATAGGGCTGGGGGTATAGCTCGGAGGTAGAATGCCCCTGAGTTCAATCCCCAGTACTGCAAAAAAAAAAAAAAAAAAGAATTTGAAGTATGTTAGAAATATATGTAATCTATTATAAGAGAAAAAGGTAATTAATTTTAATAGGGAAAAAAGGAAGAAAGTAGGCTAAATATCTGATTTTCAAAGAGAATCTGGTCTATTAATAGAGAAATGTAATGGCTAGAAAGGCCATACAATTAGAATGACAAAAAAATGGATGAACATCTGTAACAACATTGGAAAGGAGCTAATCCTTTAATGAGAGCAACAAACACTGCTGGAAAAGGAGTTACAAAGAATGGGTGGTGAGGATGTAGAGGTATTGAATATAGACAAGAAGTTTGGTCATAAAAGGAACTTAAAATTACTGAAAATTTTGGTTAATAGTGGGATAAGATGTTGGCATATTTATAGACTGACAACGAGGACTCAGCAAAGAAGTAGAG
Organism: Graphiurus murinus; assembly: GCA_004027655.1. Taxonomy (NCBI): domain Eukaryota; kingdom Metazoa; phylum Chordata; class Mammalia; order Rodentia; family Gliridae; genus Graphiurus; species Graphiurus murinus. The sequence continues at coordinate 12,160 of PVLC010019806.1, forward strand.
ATTGAGTGAGAAGATAAAAAATTGAGTTGCATCCAGAGGATGTAGGAGGTTTGAAACTAAGATGCATGGGAGAGCTGGCCCTGGGAAAAGAAGGGGTCTTTCTCTCTATTAGTGACTCAGAGAGGAGGGAAAGGCAGAGTTAAATTTAGAGGTAGAGGGGAGGGAAACTATATGTTTATGGTCATCAAAATATTTTTATTATTTTGAAGCCGGGCGTGGTGGCGCACGCTTGTAATCCCAGCATTCGGGAGGCTGAGACCAGAGGATCCGGGTTCGCGGCCAGCCTCAGCTACCTAGTGAGGCACTCCACAACTTAGTGAGACTTGGTTTCAAAATAAAGAATAAAAAAAATAGGGCTGGGGGTGTAACTCGGAGGTAGAATGCCCCTGAGTTCAATCCCCAGTACTGCAAAAAAAAAAAAAAAAAAAAAAAAAAATATATATATATATATATATATATATATATATATATATATATTATTTTGATGTATTTTAAGGTGAGTGTTCTGCATGGTCCTTTGAGAGCTTAAGGAAAAGTGATGGATGGTTAGAAAAACCATCTAGGAAGTCAACCCAGAATGATTAATAGATTATGAACAACAATGACAATTTATTGGAGGCTATATATCTCTCTCAGGTAAGGGTCATTTCTTAATCTGATGGATTATCCCTACTTGGTTTTGGCATTTCTTGCAAAGACCACTGTTTGAAGGAGTCATTCTTTTAACAAATACTTATTCAAGACTTACTATATGCTAGGCACTAAAATAATAATAACTAGCATTTATTGTGTGCTTGCTATGCTAAGCACTTTATATCTGTTATTCCTCTTAAAAACCTTTGAGGTAAGTGCCATTTTCTTTTCATACTTTACATAAGAAGTCATTAAACTCAGGGAAGTCAAGGTCAGCAAGCTATGAAATAGCAAAGCAGCATTTGGACTCAGGCAGTTCAGCTTCAGAACCTATGTCCTAACTGGGAATGGTGGTACATGCCTATAATCCCAGTACTTGGAAGGCTGATATGGGAGGATTGCAGGTTTGAGGCCAGCCTCAGCAATTTAGCAAGACCCTGTTTCAAAATGAAAAGAGCTGAGGGTGTAGTTTAGAAGTAGAATGTCCTTGGATTCAATCCCCAGTACTAAGAAAAAGAAAGAAGAGAGAGAAGAGAGAAAAGAAGAGGAAAGGAGAAAAGAGAGAAGAGAAAAGAGAGAGAAGAGAGACCTATACAGTCTTTTATGCTATACTTTCTTGTCCAATGTACAGTAGACAAAATGTAAGCTCCCTATCCTTTGGAGCTTATAGTCTGGGACAAAAACCAAAGCATGTACAGAAGTAAAATAACTAAAAGTTGTGGCAAATGGAAGGAAGGAAATAACCAAAGTAGTAAGCTAGAGATAATAAACCAGAATGAAAGAAAGACACAGACAGGCAGTCGAATTTTGAGAGGGTTGTAAAGGGAGTTTCCTCAATAAGGTTAAAAAAAAAGTCAAGGCAAAACTTTAGAGTTGAGAAGGAACCAGCCAAGAGAAAAACTGAATATCGAACTTTCTGGGCAGAAGAAAGAAACTACTTGGAGGAAGTAGGATGGAGAAAAGCATAGTGCTTTTGAAGATGTGCTAGAAGACTGGAGCCTGAGGAGATAAGGAACAAAAAGCATGAGATAAAGATGAAGAGATAGGTAGACATTATTAGCAGTTGAGGCCTTGGGGCTGGGGTTATAGCTCAGTGGTACAGCACTTGACTAGCAAGTAGCAAGGTCCTGGCTTGGGTCCCAGCACAGAAAACAAAACAAAACAAAAACAAAAACAAAAACAAAATAAAAACAAAAACAATCAGTTGAATCTCTTCCTCATGGCCATGGTAAAGAGTTGATTTTCTAAGTGACTATGGCCAGCTATTGAAGAATTTAATCAAGGAAGTGATACAATATCATTTACATCTTTTTTGTTGTTTTTAATATTTTATTGGTACATTGTAATTATTTATCATAGTGAGATTTAAAATGGTACAAAGATATATACACACATCACTTGGTAAATTTCCCTTCATATCTCACCCTTTCCTCCCTCCCCATACATGTTAGTGAGATTGGCATTGATATCTTCATGAATGAACATAACCTTAATTGAACTCTACACTAGTATCTCTGGCTGCCTCCTAAATGAATGGATAGGACTGTGTCTAAGTTATATCTAGGACACTGGTTGGAGGCTGCCATTGAAGGCTAGGAAAAACATGATGGTGACCTTGGCCAGGGTAATGGCCACAGAGAAGTCAAATGATGCCATGATACTGTGAACAAAGAATCGACCAGTCTTACAGAGGGTAGGAAGAGGAAAAGAGAGATCTCAAGGATGAACTCTAGGGTTTTTGCTTGAGCAACTGGTTGAGTTTCCAATATATATGCTAGAGGTATGAAGAGATTTAGGAATATAAATCAAGAGATGATTTGGAAAATGCTCTATTTGGAAATTCTGAAATATTCAAGTGGAGATGTTATGTAGTCATTCAGATTTTCAGGTCTAGAACTTAGAGGTAATTGTTACAACTGCTGAATTTCACATTCTGCTGCGAAGTGTGCATATGATAAATGGTTTTGGTTTGTGGCTTTAAAGCCATCTAGTACATTCTTTGTTTTAATCATGACCTAAGGTAGGACCTTGGTTTCTTAATATTTTTTCTCTCAATCAAATAAAATACTATAACTATATCATAGTAGTGATGACTTAGTAACTAGAAACTTGAGAGTAAGGACTGTGCAATGTGTACAAGCAAGGCCAAATCATGGTTATTTCTTGCTGCATTTTATATACATCAGCTCTGATCATGGGGAATGATGTGCCACCACATATAATTTTGGTAAATATGTAGCATTTACTGAGCTGGAGTACATATTTACTGCTTCTGATATTCTCAAATAAAACATAAGACCATTGATGTTTCTATTTTTGTTGCTTCCTATCAAAAAGGAAAAGACATCAACCTGGGATTATATAATATTAAGCTGTGCATGTATAAGTCAAGTGTGACTCACAGGGCAGAGAAGCACTTGTGCAGTCAGTCATCTAGCTTAGCTCCCTTACCATCCTTGCTCCTTTCTGCAGTAGACAACCACCAATTCTCAAATTCCCCTGATGTTACAGAAATCTCCCCCTCCATAAGTAGTCCATTCTTTCATGGGGAAGATCAGACTACTAAAAATTTTTCTTAAATGAGCCAAAATTAGTTTTATAAAGTCATCTTTCTTTTTTCCTGAGAAGAGGAAGTAGAAGCTTGTCTTCTACTATACGAAGGCCTTTCATATGATTCCTGTGGTCCTCCTTTATTCTTGTCCGAACATCCTCACTTTTGCTTTTTAAAAATATTTTTATATTATTTTTATACTTTTTATACTTTTATTAATTGGTGCATTGTAATCATACATCTTTGTGAGGTACAAGCTGAAAAAGGCATATATGTACACATTTTTCATTTAACCCCTTCCCCAATTCCCACCCCACTCCCTTGCCCTCCCTCATTCTTAAGTTCAGTTTAGTGATTAACTTTGATATATTTGTGAAAGTACATCATGTGCATTAGGGTGCCCCGCCCCTGTCCATCACCTTCAGTTAAGTCAACTTTTTTGCTTATCTAGGGTTTCTCCTTTTTCATCTTTAGTCCCTCTTATGTCCCATTTTCTCCCTAGCATCTGCATATTAGGGAGAACATATGCTTTTTTACTCTTTGTGACTAACTAATCTCACTTAACATAATGTTTTCCATTTGCATCAATTTCCCTGCAAATAATATGATTTTGCTCTTCTTTATGGCTGAGTAAAATTCCATTGTGTACATATCCCATAGCTTTGTAATCCATTCATCTGTCGATTGACATCTTGGCCTTTTTCATGGTTTGGCAATTGTGAATTGTGCAGCTATAAACATAGATACACATGCATTGATCTGATAGTTTGGTTTCTGTTCTTTTGGGTAGATACTCAGAAGTGGTATTGCTGGATCATATGGTAAATTCACTCCCATTTGTCTGAGGATCCTCCATACTGTTTGCACTAATTTGCAATCCCACCAACAATGTATTAGGGTTCCCACTTATCCACACCCTTGCAAGCATTTGTTGTTGTTAATGTTTTTTATGATTGCCATTCTGATTGGAGTTAGGTGAAATCTCAAGGTAGTTCTGATTTGCATCTCTCTGATTTCTCATGATTTAGAACATTTCCTCATACATTTATTGGCCATTTGTATTTCTTCTTTTGTGAAGTATCTATTTAGATCCTTTGCCCATTTTTTGATTGGGTTTTTTGTTTCCTTAGTTGTGATTTTCTTGAGTTCTCTGTATATCCTAGATATTAGTCCTCTATCAGAAGAGTAGCTGTCAAAAATTTTCTCCCACTCTGTGGGCTCTCCATAGAGGTTCTTGATAGTTTCCTTTGCTGTGCAGAAGCTCTTTAGTTTAATGCAATCCCATGTATTGATCTTCCTTTGAGTTGCTTGTGCTTTTGGGTCTTGTTGAAAAAGTTTTTAGCTGTGTCTATGTGTTGAAGTGTTAGTGTTAGTCCTATACCCTCTTCAAGTAGCTGCAAGGTCTCTGGCCTGACTTCCAGGTCTTTGATCTACCTTTAGTTGACTCTTGTGCAGGGTGAGAAAGTGGGGTTTATTTCCAGTTTCCTGCATATGATTACCAGTTTTGCCAACACCATTTGTTAAAGAGGCTATCTTTTTCCTAGTGTATATATTTGGCTCCTTTGTAAAAAATCAGTTGGCTGTAAGTGTGTGGGTCTGTTTCTGAATCTTCTATTCTGCTCCATTGGTTTATGTGTCTGTTTTTGTGCCAATACCATGCTGTTTTTATTACTGTGGCTTTGTAGTAAAGTTTGAAGTCAGGTAGTCAGCTATTGTTGTACCTCCTACATGGTTCTTGTTGCTAAGAACTACTTTGGATATTCTGGGCTTTTTATTATCACCACTTCTGTTCAATATAGTACTTGAGACTCTAGCCAGAGCAATAAGGCAAGAGAAGGAAATCAAAGGGGTAAAAATAGGGAAAGAAGAACTAAAAGTATTCCTTTTTGCAGATGACATGATACTATACTTAGAAAACCCAACAAACTCAACCAAAAAACTTACAGAACTGATCAACAAATTCAGCAAAGTATCTGGATACAAAATCAATCTTAAAAAATCAAGCATTCCTATGTGCCAACCATAAATCTACTGAAAAAGGAGAAGAAATCCAGAAAACAATTCCACTCACAATAGTACCCTGAAAAATAAAATACTTAGGGATAATAAACCTGACCAAGGAGGTAAAGACCTCTATAAGGAAAACTAAAAGAGGTTGAAAAAAGAAATTGATGAAGACCTTAGAAGACGGAAAGATCTTCCATACTCTTGGATAGGCAGAATAAATATCATCAAAATGACCATCCTACCAAAAATGATCTACAGATTCAATGCAATACCCATGAAATCACTAAGGTCACTCCTCACAGACATAGAAAAATCAGTCCTTAAATTCATTTGGAACAACAAAGTCCTCAGTTTTTCAATACCCGTCATATATACTATTAGTCCCTATATTGGATTCACTGGGGAAGCATGTCTGTAACCATTATATAGTTAAATATAACAATACACATGGGGTTTAATCAGTTTATAATGAATTGGGATTATTACTTCCCAGATTGTAGATATCCCATTTCTATTAATTTATTCTGAAACTGTTATTAGCTTCTTTGACAGACATTATGTATTGGCTTAAACTTTTAAAAATAAAAATTACAATCATAATGACAACAAAATGCCATTAATTCAGTGCTGGTTATATGCTAGTTTTCTAAGTAAGTCCTTTATAATGCAGTCCCTTTGGAATTTAAACTTATAGTCAACAAAAACCCAGTGTCTTTACATGCTACTACAAGCCACATGTCTCCCAATTTATGCATGCGTGCGTGCGTGCGCGCGCGCACACACACACACACACACACACATATATATATTCAGTCTTAGACAAGGACTTTACATTTTCCTTTAGAATTTAGTTTTATTTTGCAAATATTTTCAACCTACATTCTATCTTAAATTCCTTTGATTTATGGATTTTTTTTTTTTTTCGGTACTGGGGATTGAACTCAGGGGCATTCTACCTCTGAGCTATACCTCCAGCCCTATTTTTTATTCTTTATTTTGAAACTGGGTCTCACTAAGTTGTGGAGTGCCTCACTAGGTAGCTGAGGCTGGCCGCGAACCCAGATCCTCTGGTCTCAGCCTCCCAAATGCTGGAATTACAAGCATGTGCCACCATGCCTGGCTGATTTATGAATATTTTTAAAGGTACTCTTTCTCTACTCTAAACCATGCTATTAATAAAAACATTGAGCAAGTCAAGATCAAGGTATCATCATTTGCCACATTACTTGAAACTTTATAATCTTTTTTTAGGAACCATATGATATCAAAGTCATACAACTCTAGTTTTGTCCCATCTCTATACCTACACCACTGAACTTGTTCCTTTCCCAGTCTTCCTTCTCTCCATAAATAGGTTACTATCCTACCAAGCTGCTCAAGACAACAATCGAGGCGTCATCCTTGATTACTTATTTTTTTCTTTTCCATATCCTGTCTGTCAAAAAATCCTACAAAACATCCTGTGAATGGAATCACTTCTCCTCATTTCCATAATCATCACCCTCTCCACTCCCCCTCTACTCCTATCACCTGCCAGCTTTATCTACTTGCTGTGCTTTATCAGTGTATGGCACAGTATGTCACTGCCTTCTTCTTCACCCAGTTGTCTGTGTGAAGCTGAAAGTCTCAGGTCAGAGACTGTTTCCCCACAATCTTCATTGTTCATCTTATTTATTTGCTTGATTTCTTTTTAATATACTTTTATTGGTGCATTATAATAATATGCTATAATGAGGTTCAGAGTGATAGAAACATACATGCACACAGCGCTTGGTGTATTTCTCTCCAGATTGTACCTCACTCCCTTCCCCTCCCTGTACATATTATGGAGATTGCGATCGATAACTTCATATATGAACATGGCACTATTTGAACTGTTTCCTTCGTTAGATCTCCCTTTTACTCTCCTGCCCTCTCTCCGCAAATCACCTTCCACTAGTCTAATGGTCTCTCTCCTCATTTTTAAGAAGTCCCTTTTGTTTCCCATTTTCTCTTTAGCTTCCACATATGAAAGAAAACACATGACCCTTCACTTTCTGAGTCTGGCTGATCTCAGCATAATGTTCTCTAGTTCCATCCCTATTTCTGCAAATGACATAATTTTGTTCTTCTTCATGACTGAGTAAAATTACATTGTGTGTATACATCACAGTTTCATGATCCATTCATATATTGAAGGACACCTAGGATGGATTCATGATTTGGCTATTGTGAATTGTGCTTCCATAAACCTTGAAATGCATGTCTCACTATGGAATTCTGACTTCAGTTGCTTTAGAAAAATGCCTAGGAGTGGTGTAGTGGGGTGGTTCCATTCTCATTCTTCTGAGGAACCTCCACACTGATTTCTATAGCAGCTATACTAATTTTGCAATCCCATCAACAGTGTACAAAGGTTCCTGTTTTCCCACATCCTTATCAGCATCTATTATCACTTGTATTCTTGATGATTGCCATTCTAATTTCTTTATATTACTTACCACTATTCGAGATTATTTTCTTTGTCTGTTGTCTGCGCTCTCCACTAGGCTACAAGGTCTTCAAATGTTGATATCCTACTATTTTGTGCATAACTCTATCCCTGTATATTTAAGTGGTACACAATGAGTACACAGTAAATACTTATTAAAGAGATAACAAGGAAATTTTACTAGTCACCGGCTCACTTCTTTGTCATCTTGTTCACAGAAATATGAGTTTATAAAAATGTCCTGAGTAAATCAATTTTCATATATATGAGATCCTATTTATAGGTTTACTGGTTAGAAACCTTGCTAAGAAAGAACTTATTTTAAATATATGTGATTTTTTAATGAACTCATTAGTCACATCATGAATTAAGGGGATTTATTAATTTCCTGACACTATATGCATTTTTTGTGTACATGTACATATTTTGGAAGATAGATATACATGCTATATTATAGTTTTCCATCATATATTTTGGGGCAAAGATATCTACAACTTGAATTGGATTTTGCAATTTTTTAAAATCATTTATGAAGGGTCACCAACTTCTGTACTAGTGGTACTCACATGCTTTCTTTTCATAATTGGGGTACCTAGAATTTAAGTCTGTGCTAGGGTTCACCTACCCCTTGTGAAAATGAAAACCACACTTACTGTCTCCAGTTTTTCAGTAACTCTCCCTTTATATTACAGTTCTCTAAAGATTGCCCATAGGATTTTGTCAACTCCAAGTGAAAGTTTGCTCAGTAACCTGAAATGTAATCTTTAGGTCAAGAGATTTGAACTCATTTCTAGCCCAAGGGTACTCTCTTACAACCTCTTCTCTCATCTTGAGCTTCAGCTCCCTCATAACCAGAGCTTTTTCTACTCATTTTACTCTAAATATCTTTTCCCTTGACCATGGGGACAAAAGCAAAATAGAAGTTGAGAAGTTCAGTTTTCCTTTTGTCATCTATCAACAATGCAGCATCAGCTTCAAACAGCAGGTGCACCCTTTCTTTCTGGGTGGGTTTCTTTCTTTGAAGAAGCATATTTGTAGGTAGAAAACTAAGAAGTATATGAATGGGGCTTTAAAAAAAGGAGGGCATCAGAAGCAATACCACTGTGTGCACATATGAAAGACCACCCAGGGTAAACAATCAATGGATGTGTTGGTGTGTTTCTGCCATAGGTCACAGACCTAGAACAGAAACAAGATAAGGCAATATGGGGAGTCTCCAGCCATTCAGATACAAGCACATTCACATTGCTGCTACCAGTAAATCACTACCAATTAATACTACCTCTGAGATTGTAAATTGCCTGGCAAGGTAGGAAAATAAACTATATGGATTTAGAAAACTGTTCACATTTTCCCATTCTACCTTCTTCTGTTTCTTCAGGGAATAGATTCTGTGCTTTTTCTAGGAGTTATATTTATTTTAATGAAATATTCTTGCATTCAAGAAGAAATCTTCACTTCAGATTATCTGAGTTTTTTTTTTTTTTTCTTCTTATCTGTTCTGCACTGTTTCTTCAAGGCTCTAGAGGAGAAGATAGCCTCAAGTTGTAAGTAGATGGGTCGAGGTCTAGTGAAAAGGAAAGAAGATCTGAATACTGGGAGGGTGGTTAATAGGAGGCATCTGACTTACAGGGTGAGCTTATGGTTGGTAAGACCTGACAAAAAATGGTGGCTTGAAAAATACAAGCATATGGGAAAGCCTTTGTGTTTACTCACCCATCTTGTTTTAGGATAATTAGCAATCTCAGCTACTACTGGTGATGAAAACAGCTTTTATACCTTTGAGAAAAACGAGTCCACACATTTATTCAAGATTCCTCCAACCAGAAGCATGAGGTTCCAGCAGCATTACAGTGCAGCTCAGAGCTGGTCCTTTATTCTATACTTCTGAGATGCATCCAAACAAGTTTGCTAGCTGGTTTTCTGTAACTGTGGTGTGCCACAGAGTTTATCTGTGTGAGTAGGAACTAGAAAATTATTTAGGTATCTTGAAAGATTGGGATTCAGTAAAGAGATAAAACGTATTTTTTTTCCTCTTTTAAAATTAATTTTATCTGATGTATATAAAGCATAAAAGTCGTACGTGTTAATGGTATATCATGTAATGCTCAGCACATGTATACATTGAGAAACATTTAAGGAAATTTCACATATTTTTCACTCCAAATACTTACCATTTCACTATGGTGAAAACTTCCAAAATAATTTCTTCTAGCTTTTTTTGGAATGCCCATTACATTGTTGTTACATGTAGTCACCACATTGTAAATGAGCACACCAGAGCTTCTTTCTCTTGCCTCACTATAACTTAGTTCCCACTGGTCAACCTTTCCCATTCCTCCCCATGCTACTCTTTCCAGCCTCTGCTAATCACTACTCTACCTCCAACTTCTTTGGGAAGATCTTTTAGATTCCCCATATGAAAGATATCATGTGGTACTTGTTTTTCTGTGCCTGGCTTATTTCACTAAACATAATTTCCAGTTCTATCCATGTTGTTGCAAATGACAAGATTTCATTCTTTTTGTGGATGAATAAGTAGTATTTCACTGTGTATATGTGAAATACTTTGTCTACTCATCAGTTGATAGACACTTAAATTGTTTCAATTTCTTGGTTACTGTGAATAGTGCTGCATTGAACAGGGAAGTGAAGATGTCTCTTCAACATACTGATTTAATTTTCTTCAGATATATACACAGGAGTGGAATTGCTGGGTCATATGGCAATTATTATTTTTTTAATTTTTTGAGGAACCTCCATTTTGTTTTCTGTAATGGCTGTGTTAATCTATATTCCTACCAATATCATTCCAGAATTTCCTTTTTTCCATATCCTTGCCTGGTAAGCAAAAATGGCCATTTTTACCAGGATGAGGAGATATCAGATGGACCTGTTAGTCATCTGAATATCTTCTTTTGAGAATTGTCTACTTGGGTCTATTGCCTACTTGTCAGTCAGGTTCTTTTTATTGCTATTTAAAATTTGGAGTCCCTTATATATTCTGGATATTAATTCTCTGTCAAGTGTTAATTTGCAAATATTACCTCCCATTATGTGGGCCATCTCTTCACTCTTGAATGTTTCATTAATGTGCAGAAATTTTTAGTCCGATATAATACCATTTATCTATTTTTGGTTTTGTTCCCTATGCTTTTGACTACCTACCCCCAAAATTCTTGCCTGTTACAGTGTCCTAAAGCATTTCTCTATGTCTTCTTCTAGTAGTTTCATAGTTTCCTGTGTTACATTTAAGCTAATCTTTTAACTGGTGAGAGATTGTAGTCTAGCAACATGTGGTTATCAAATTTTCCCAGTACCATTTATTGAAGTAACTGTCCTTTCTTCAATGTGTGTTCTTAGCACCTTTGTTGGAAATAAGTTGGCTATAGATTCATGGGTTTAGTTCTAGGCTCTTTAATCTTTATTCTGTTCCATTGATCTATGTGTCTGTTTTTGTGACAATAATATGCTGCTTTGATTACTATTGCTTGGTAGTGTGTTTTAAACTCAGATAGTGTAATGACTTAGCTTTTTTCTTTTTGTTCAAAATGGCTTTATGGACATTTTAACAATATTTATTTTCCAACCCAGGGACATCTTCCTCCATTTTTGTGTCCTCTTCAATTTCTTTCATCAATGTTTTAAAATTTTTCACTGTAGAGATCCTTTATCTCTGTTTCAATGTTCTGTAAGCCATCCACAGAGTGGTACCTCCTTCTGTATATCAATTACGTACTACCAAATAACTGGTCAAATCAGTATTCACAATAACCAGTGAGGTGTTTTAAAGCTCTTTAGGTAAAACAGCTACACCACAGATGATTTTTCCACTGGGGTGTTGGCACATACTGTAAACCCAGTTTTATATTGCATTGTTTGATTCCTTATACTTGGCCACCACACCTGACCATTGAGTCTTTCCCATCTGAGTCCTCCCTCTGTGGTAGAAGTCCTTAACAAAATAAATGTAATTTAGTGCATTCTTCCCAGTATATCTCTGTCAGGTTAGGGCAGAATGGGTGACCTACATGTAAGGGTCAAGTGTGCACTGTGAGCAGTATCTCTTAAGGTGTGTCATCCTTGGGCAGGTTTAATAACTTTAAACATAATTTAAGATATAATTCCTTAAGTTAAATATGTAAAATAAAATAAATGCCCTGACTTGTTAAAAGCAAACAATCTCCCAGCCACCTAATCAAATAACAAACAAAAAGCGGGAAAGAGTGGGAAGAATTGTAGAAACTGAAACGAAATTCATTCACCAATGATTTCTTTCTGCTTAGTATGGGTTTTATGGTGGAGAGTTTGTGTGTTTGAGTGGGTATTTAAATGTAATCAAAAAAGAAAGGGCTTGTTTGGAAGTCTAGTTATTCTAGGAGCAAATAAGACCTTGGAGGTAGCGTGAATAAAAGAAAGACTAATGCTGCAGTAGTTTGTTGAAACTTTGTTGAATACACTATATATATGACCCTTGGCAAGGCAAGGAACATAGAAAGGTCTATTTTGAAGTTTATAGTTTATCTTGCTTGATAATACAGCAATTTACATACAGAAGACACACACACATATACATACTCATTCACTCTCTTATTTCCCTTTTGGAGGCCCTGTGATTTTCATAAACATATTTTCCCCAAAGATCTTGAAATGAATTTTATAGGAGGCTGCAGTAGGAAACATTAACATGCTTCAGAATATGACTGAATTTGGCACCTGTAATAAATTTCCACTGTCATTCTCTGAACCTGATAGACCTTGCTAGAATTTTAATAGCGTCTCCACGTACCTGGAAATACAGCTACAGTGTCTGTCACCTTTAGAAAATAATCATTCTGACATGCTTTATTCACTTACAACTCACTTGACACATTTTCAGTTACATTTAAATGTGAGCTTCATTTAGTCCCTCATTTCACATAGCAAAGGTTAGGTATTCATTACATAAGTTGTTTTCAGAGAGAGAAAGACTCAGGTCAACAAAATTAGAATGTAATGTGCACATGGCATTCTTGCTAAATCTTCTGTGTTACAAATATACTTTCAATTAATTACAAATGTCTTTACAGGGACTTTAAGCTAATGGAAATATCAATATTGACTGTCATTACTCACTTGCTTTCTTTCCCAGAAAAAGAGTCATTTCTTTTGCTTATTACAAAATATTTTATACTTGAAAACTTACAGTTTGCTGATGGAAGGAGAGAGCTGAGTCATTATTCAGATCTCACATATGAAATTTTCAATTTGAAGTATTTTCCTTTGCATTTCAATTTGAGAAGGCACTGAAGATTTCACATTTTGGAAGCATTAGCTAATTCAATTCCAAGGTGGAATGATTTGGCAATCTATTGAAAACACAAGTGGGCTAAAAACTCAACTTTCTCCCTTTTATTAAAAAGAAATTTAGGGCTGAGGGAAACTCAGAAAGAAGACAAAAGCTCAGGAATTGGCCAGGTTAAAAAAAATGGCAAGCTTTTCCCTTCGTGATTACTTTATCACTGCCAAACTTGTCTCCAGGACTAATGTGGCCTCAGCCCCCTGGTGCATGTCTTGGCAGATGACTTGGATGATGTAGGGCTGACGCCTGCTTGGTAGGTGGCTCTGTGGTCTGAGACTGTGTCTGACATTCAATTTTCAATGTGGAGGTGGAGTCAAAGGATAATTTTAGCCTTCGTGAGGTGGAGCATGGTTTGTTAAAGAGTGCTCAAAATAGGAGCCTGTCGATTGCCAAGCCCAGGCAGCCAACCTGTTTTCTGAACAGGGGTGCAAAGGTATCATTTCCCTATGGCTTCACAGAGCCCTTTGCAGGAAAAAAAAAAAAAAAAAAAAAGAAAGAAAGAAAAGGGGGAGGGAAAGAGAGAAAGACATCAGAGTGGGAATGCTTAGTCTTATCAAATTTCCCCACAGAGAATGCCAGCCCAAGCACTGGATTGCAGCTTGACATGGAAATGATCTCTAGAATGAATGTTTATATGATGAAAAGTCCTAAGGTGAGTAAGGGGATAATCCTACCTCCCTAGTACAGGTTAGGAAGGGAGCTTAAAGAACATTGGTTCTAAAGCAGTGATTGCTAAATTACATTTGTACTGGCCTTTGGATTCCTCAAAGTGCCTTAATTTTTCATAATCTCTTTTGTCCTTTAAAAGGGCTCTGTGAAGTAGTTCAGGCAGGCGTTTTTGTCAGAGGCAAACGAGGACTCTGAAACTCCAAAGTAGACCTTCTGAATCTTGTTCACTCCACTGCACCGTTTCCCAGGAGGAACTGTGAAAAGAGAGATAAAATGCCCTCGCAGTGAACACAGTAGGATCACATTATTTATTCATTTAATTCAGCCAAAGGCTGTAGTTCCTGACTTCCATAGATGCCCTCACCACCACATTTTCGACTCCAGCACATACGCTTCACACAGCGTGGGATAGGAAGCCATTGGATACCTAGCCACAGAACTCACACAAAAGTGAACATGGAATGGATTTTAGACTTAAATGTAAAATGCAGAATTATAACTCTTCCATAAGACGATATAGGATAAACTTTTTGTGACCTTGGGTTTAGAGATGAGTTTCTAGAAATAACTTCAAAAGCTAGGATCATGAAAGAAAAAAAATCAGTAAATTAGACATTATTAAAATTAAAACTTTGCTCTGTGAAAGATACTGTTAAGAGAATAAAAGGCCAGGCTGCCGATGGAAAGAAAATGTTTATAAATCATGTATCCAAAATATTTAAGAAGCTCCTAAAATTGAGCTGTAAGAAAACAATAAACTCAATTGGAAAATTGGAGAAATATTTGAGCAGCTAATTCACTAAAGACTATATACAGAAGGCAACTAAAGTATGGGAAAAGATACTCAGTATCATTTTTGTGTTAAAAGAATGGGTAAGTACCCCTACACATATATTACAATGGTTAAAATCCAAAAAATCTGATAATACTAATTGGCAACTGGCAAAGATGTAGAAAAATAGGACCTCTTGTTAACTGGTTGTATCCTTAACATGATGAAATGAGAATAACATTGAAACTCTGTGCTTCTTCCTACAACCCTGTAACTACAAACTAATGGTTATAGTTTGGATCCAGAATGTCCCCCTAAAAGCTCATGTGTTGAAAACATGGCCCCCAGTGCAACCAGGCTCACAGGTGGCAATTTTAGGCAATGATTGCATTGCTAGGGTTGTAATTTCATCAGTGCGTTAGCCCATTCAGTGGATTAATAATTTTAATAGATTTACTGGAATTTGTGAAAATGGTAGGCAGGTAGGCATGGCTGGAGGAAGCAGGTCACTGAGAGCATGGCCTTGGGGACTCTACCTGTCCCTGGTCCCTTCCTCTCTGCTTCCTGGCTGCCATGAGCTGAGCAACTTTTCTCTATCATGCCCTTTCACCATAATGTTTCTGCCCATCAGCTGGCTGACCATGAAACCATGAGCCAAAGTAAATCTTTTCTCCTCTAAGTTGTTTGTTTCAGATATTTTGTTCACAGCAACAGAAATCGAACACATAAATCATGAGAAAAACATCAGGAATCCCACTTGAGGGACAGTCTCCTAAATATCTAGCCTCAAAACTGTCAAAATATCTCCTCAGTTCTGTTAAGATTATCAAAAACAAGAAAATTCTGAGAAACTGTTACAGATAAGAGAAGCCAAATGAGACATCATAACAAAATATAGGATACTGGGTGAACTTCTAGGTCAGAAAAGAGACATTAGAAAAAGTTAACAGAAATATGTAGAAATTATTAATTTATGCAAGTAATGATGAATCAATATTGATCCATGAGTTGTGAAATTTATTTATTCATTTATTATTTATTTTGGTAGTAGGGATTGAACCCAGGGGCATTCAGAGCTACACTCCCAGCACTATTTTATTTTTATTTTGAAACAGGGTATTGTTAGGTTGGTGAGAATATTATTACTTGCTAAAGCTGGCCTCAAATCAGTGATCCTCCTGTCTCAGCCTCCCAAGTACTGGGATTACAGGCATGCACCATCACTCCTGGATGTGATTCTTATACCATATTAGCATAAGATGTTTATAACAAAGAAATTGCAGATCGGGTATGTGGGAAGTCTGTATAAATACTAAAAATAAAAGAAACTCAAGAACTCATAAATGAAAACAAAATGAACAGGATGGAACAAATATTAAAAGAAAATAAGAATATTTGAAATTCTCTACCCATCCTTCATTTAATGATAAGAATCTAATAGTTATCACAGTAATAGAGAAGTTCAAATGATCAGAAATCTACATGAATGATTTTTTAAATATAACTGATTTCTCAAACTTCAATATGCACAATAATTACTATTCAGAGTTGTTGGTAAAAATCATGTACATTGTACTTCATGCTTGATGTAAGGAAACCTCTAGCACAATCATACATAGGCAATTTGGCCTTGTACATTACCTATGGAACAAAATTCTATCCTGCTCTAACTCATCTTGTTTAAGTAACTTTGGATATTTTGGTGTGGGAAAATGACAATGGTGTTATGAACAAAGGATTATGATCAATCCAATTCTTTGCATCTACTTAAAAAAAGAAAGCAACAAGGAAAAAAGAAGGACCCCCCTCCCCACACACACCATGACCACCATGTCTTCCTACTCTTTTTTCAAGATCAAATTTAAGTATGTCTCTAAAACTTCCTTGATTTTCATAGGGGGATAAACCATTCTATTCCTCCAAAGGCAGAAAACCTGTCATTTCAGGAAGTGGCATCTGCTTCGAGTCTTGAAGCATAACAACATTTTTGTCTGAGCATTCTAGATGGAGCCTCTAGGGGCAGTGGCTTCTGGTAGCTGAAGGGTATGCTATAATGAAGACTGGAAGAAAGCCAAGTAGGAGCAATGATCCATTCCCCATTTTCTTGATCTTTTTGGGGGGGATTCCTGGAGGTAAGACTGAGCTATTCTATAGCAAATATTATATACTACCCCCTTTACATCCATGAAATAGGATAATGAATCCTATGTACACTCAATTTTCAAGCTGAAACCAAATCATAATTTAAGCAAAATATATAAAGAAAATAGCTTATAGTAAATAATTTACATTTCATCATATAAATGCATAGATATAATTATACTAGAAGGTAAATAAACAAGCAAAGAAGGAAACAAAACTCCAAAAATTTCCCAAATACCCCTAGAGTGGTGCAGTAATCATTGAGGCCGAGGAGCCATATAATCAATGGGAACTGTAAACCTAGGTATTTTAAAAATAAATCTTAATGATTTCATGCCCCTTCTCCTGCTTCTTAGAGTATATATAAGGCATTTGGGGATCTTGATTGGTGTCAGGAAATTCTGTTTGTTTATCCCACAAAGTCAAGGTTGTTCACATTTAGCTTACTAAACAAAGATTAGTCCTAGACAAAATTAGTAAATGTAATTTCCCTTTTGCCCTTTCCTGTTATTAATGGGTGCTTATCCTTGGCCCATGCAATAGACCAGGTTGATTTTATCTTTCTCTTTCAGTATTAGAGACTGAATCCAGTGGGTTCTATCACTGAGCTACACCCCCAGACACTTTTTTTTTGTTCCCTTTCCCTTCCCCATGCATGATACTGAGACTGGCATTTGTATTCTCACGTATGTGCATAACATCAATGGAAGTGTTTCTTTCATTAATTCTTCTCCTCCACCACCACTGTCCCCTGGACCACCTCCATCACTCCACTGGGGTTCTCCTTCATTACCTAGTCTCTCTTGTATCCCAATTACTCCCTAGCTTCCACATATGAGAAGTGTTTCTTTCATTAATTCTTCCCCCCTGCCACCACTGTCCCTTAGACAACCTCCATCACTCCACTGGGGTTCTCCTTCATTATGTAAAGTCTCTCTTGTATCCCAATTAATTACTCCCTAGCTCCCACATATGAGAGAAAACATATGACCCTTTACTTTATTTTTTATATTAATTGGTGCATTGTAATCATACATCTTTCTTAGGTACAAGCTAATAAAGACATATATGCATACATTTCTCATTTAACCCCTTCCCGAATTCCCACCCCACTCCCTTGCCCTCCCTCCTTCTCAAGTTCAGTTTAGTGATTGAGTTTGATATATTTGTGCAAGTACAGATGGACATGGTGGCGCACACTTGTAATCCCAGCATTTGGGAGGCTGAGACTGGAGGATTGGGGTTCAAAGCCAGGCTCAGCTACCTATTGAGGCATTCCGAAACTTAGTGAGACCCTGTTTCAAAATAAAGAATAAAAAATAGGGCTGGGGGTATAGCTC
>PVLC010019807.1:0-30097 GCA_004027655.1 Graphiurus murinus
TTTTTTAAAAAAAGATAATAAAAATCTATGATTTTTTTTGTGTGTGTATGTGTGTATGGGGGGAGGTACTGGGGATTGAACCCAGTGGCATTCTATCTCTAAGCTATACTCCAGCCCTATTTTATTCTTTATTTTGAAACAAGGTCTCACTAAGTTGCAGAGGTCCTCACAAGTTGCTGAGGCTGGCCATGAACCTGCGATCCTACTATTTCAGCCTCCCCAGTACTGGGATTACAAGTGTGCACCACCACGCCCAGCTATGCCTATGATTCTGATGCCTCCTCCTGACTCTCCACACTAGGTAAGAGTTCTCTCCTTTACATTTCTATCTCGTGACATTTGTCTTTCTTAGCATACTTCGTGCTTGTATTGACTTGTCCAATGCCTGGTCTTCTCCACTAAACCACAGGGACAATATATTTCTCATTTACTATTATATTCTTAGAGGCTAAAACAGTGATGAGTGCACATTAACTTTTCAATAGATAATAAATATGAGTAGTCTTTGGACTCTGATCTCTTTGCATTTCTCTATTCTCTTTGATGCTAGAATGACACTGAGTTGGGAACTCCCAGAACTCCTGTGGCCAATGGGCTCTGATTGACTGCGATTTTACTTCCTTAATTTAGTTGGATCACTCCAGTGCTAGATAAATAGTAGGTGCATCACAAGGATAAGAATGTCCCAAAACATGATTAGTCTCGATGGGAGGCTATGTGAAGTTCTATGGCATCATCTGGACATTGTGTGTGAGTGTGTGTGTGTGTGTGTGTGTGTGTGTGTGTGTGTGTGTTTGTGTGTTACCAGTGATTGAACCTCCAAACCATACCCCCAGCCTTTTTTTTTTTTTGTGGTACTGGGGATTGAACTCAGGGGCATTCTACCTCCGAGCTACACTCCCAGTCCTATTTTGTAATTTTTATTTTGAAACAGGGTCTCACTAAGTTGCTAAAAGTCTTGCCAAGTTGCCGAGGCTGTCTTGAACCTGCAATCCTCTTGTGTCAGCCTCCCAAGCACTGGGATTACAGGTGTGTGCCCCCATGCCTGCTCATCTGGACCTTTGAGGGCACTGCAGAAGTATTATCTCACAAGAGAAGTCACCTCTTACACTGTGTTTGGTTTTGTATGCTTTCAGTGTACTGAATGAACCTGTATACCCTTCCAACAAGTTAGAAGTAAGGTAAAGGTCCTAGACCATCATGTTTGAACTTGACAAGGTAAACTGGGAGATCACTAAGTGACTAAACACTAAAACAACCATGTCAGTCTCAGTTTCCCCAGACACAGCAGAGGTGGGATTATAACATCAGGGTAACCATACAAGTGCCAGTGTCTAATACCATCTTGGCTCCTGGACAGAGGTTGTCAGCACTGACTGCAAGATGCGATGACAAGTTTCCTTGGGGGATAAAGAAAGACGATAGAAGCCTGTGACACTTACCTGTGCTTTCCTTTTCTTCCGCACTGTACTCTCTAACGTTGGGGGTTCATCCTTGCCAATGATTTCAGAGAGGTCCCCTAAACCCACTTCAGGCCCATGCTTCAAGCTACCTTCTTTCTTCGGATGGAGTCCAAAGAGGTCCGACATGACGTCTGTGTCTCCCTTCTCACCCTTCACAAAGTGTCCTAGTTCTGCTGTGATACCCAGCTCAGCCCCCTCTGCCCTCTCAGCCTCCATGGCATCGTCATGGATACCAAACTGGGTTGGGTCAGGCATGTCACCCAGGATCTTGGTGACTCTGATGTTCTTTGCCCCTTCGACCAGGCCTCCTCCAAACACTGTGTTCCAGAGGACCTGAAAGATTCCTCCCAAAATGGTGAAGAACAACTGGAAGAGCCCCACGAAGAACATCCAGAAAAAAGAAAAGAACACCTTCACCAGCTCCCTGGCGCTCATCTTTTTCACATTCCTGTACTGCTTCCTGAGGTTCTTCAGGGTCGCCCTCTTCAGACAGTTGGCGATGTTGCTCTTCACCGAGGCACAGGCCATGGCAAAGGCAGAAGCAGACTCGAGAGACTTGTCCTCCTCCTCCTCGCCCTCGATTTCTAACACATAACAAGTGTCCTCCTCTTCCTCCTCCTCCTCCTCTGGTCTCTCGGCTGAATCAGATTCAGAGATCTGAGAGGCCAGCTGCATTTCAAAGATCGTATCCTCACAGAAGTTCACAAACAGCTCCATCTTTTCTTGCTCCCCGCCTTCATTGACAACATCGAAAATGAACTGTCGCTTAGATTCCTTCACCTGCGGCTTCTCCCACTGAGTCCGACTGGATTCGCTGATCTCGAAATAGACGCGCTCGATTTTCTTGGCCCCGCCCATGATCTCAATTCGTCCCAGGTAGGGTTCGAAGTAGTTGAGCACGCTTTCTGCTGGGTCCAACAGACACTTCAGGCGAGAATCATTCGGCATGTGTTCGGAAAGATTCGTCAACAACACTGCCACGTTAAACCCTATGTCCTTGGCCGGCTCATGGAACCGGTCTACAAAATCAACGTAATTGAACATGTCGTTCTCATCAGCCTCTGCACACGAAAGGAGAAAGTCAATCTCTGACTGCGTATACTGCTTTTGCCCTTCCATGGCCTTCTGGAATTCCTTTTTGGAGATAATCCCTTTTCCGTCTGGGTCATACTCTTTGAAGGTATCTGAGCTGGTTAAGTCTTTAAGTTTCAAGAACATGTCAAAGAATTTCAAGATCATTTCCACATTAGTGGAGGATTCTACCAGTGTGTCAACCATCTGCTTGCCAATAGTTCCATTTACCACATTCCCTGTGAGGCAGGTTCAAAAAGACATACAAATATATAAATAAACCCGAGCCATCGTGTAACTGGGCAGGTAGCTAGCTTCAGAAGATTTGTGTGCCAAATTAGTCGGCTCTTTTCTGACCGTGATGATCTGGAAATGGGTAGATAGGAGGGAGCAGCAGGCCATAAAGACTACACCACTAGGAGCCAAGGGAGAAGAAACAAAGGGGAGAAGGAGATGGCCACATCAGGGCCTTCTTTCTGGCCCAGGGCCGGGAGGTAGTTTCATTATCAGATTACTGGGACACATAGGGATATGTGGTGTCCCTCTTATCCCCTTAGACCTGGGAGGGTGCCCAACTAGATGGCTGGCATACACACTGGCAGCCAGATGTATTGAAAAGCAATGGGGAAAGGGAGAGGATAGGGAAGAGCAAAGCTTGGAGGTTTTCCCCAGTTCATTCTGGCTTTCCTATTGACATAAAATGAGTTGGTTTTAGGCTTTGTCCATCAGACCATGTGCCCCTCACTCATTGCTTTCTGAAAATTTAGCATTCTAACCCATGTCATATGGCATCAGTGACCTGCCACAAGGATCATCTGAGTGATTAGTAAGGTTAGTGCTCAGACCAATTACAGTTGTGTGAATGCCTAGTTATACCAAACAGCCCAACCTTCCAGGAGGGACAGAAGCATCACCACCATGTCCTGAAGGAGATCCAAGAGTTCCTTCAGCAGCTCGATCTGACTGGAATCCTAGAACAGAAACAGGAGATACCCCTGAGCTATCTGATCCCTCAGCACAGTACGGGGCAGTGAGCAAGGAGAGCCTGCTCTGGACAGGTTAGGTGAAGGCTGCGTCAATGCCAGGAAGGAGGATGTCTTACCATCCACTGTCCAGCATCGGGAGGCTCACTCTAGCAGGACTCATCTAGTAGAGCGCCTTTACATTTTTCCTTCTATCAGTATAGTGTGGCCGATGTACCACCTGTTGTACACAACTACTGAACAACCCGGTCCACAGAGCCAGTAGGGACCTCTAGTAGTTCGGGTTATTTTCTATATTGGAAAATTATTAGTCAGCTTTACAGGGATACTATTATAACTGAATCAAGGAATCAAAGTTATAGTCGCCACATGAGGTTTCCTTTCTTTCTGGATTTGGGTTGTTCTGATTCTAGTTGGTGGTGATCCAGGTACCATTGGTTTCTTAAAATGATGTATCACTGAGGCTATTCCTTCAGATGGTTTACATACTGGTGTGTTTAGCTTTAATTTCAGCAGTGTTGGCAGAACATTGCCAAGTTATGTCACAGAAGGAAATGATGCTTAGATTGGATCTGATGGTGAAATTTAAAAAAAAAATGTTTTTTTTCTGGGTCACACTTCTTTTACAGACTCTCTCTCAAAATGATATAGCTCTTTGCCTAGCCCTTCAAATTTCCTAGGAAATTTCTTCTATGGTGTGTGTCATAGCTATATAGAAAACACCATAGAAATATAGAATGTTAGAGCTGAGAAGAGACTTTAAAGAACATCCATTCTAACCCTGAATATTGTCTAGATGGCGAAAAGAAAACCAAAAAGGGGAAATGACTTTCCACAAGTCACTGGTGAGGAGGTGACAGGGCCAGGGTCCTTGTCTCTGGAGCCTCTACATCATACTGCCCTGGAGGACACAGATGTGGACATATTTCTGCCAAATAGACCTCCCAAAGAACTCTCTCCTCCCCTAAGGCCAGAGTCAAAAGGGGAAAAATGAAAGGGTTAAATAGCACATTCCAGAAAAGAGGCGGTAGATGTGACAGCCTTGAAAATTTCAGAAACACATTATTTAAATTAATGCTGTAAATGTTACTCTAATCAGCCTGAAAAACGTCCTCCCGTTCTCCCTCATGTGTTGCCATGGAGAGAGGTGATCAGCTACTACATATGCTACATTTATTTGGCCATAATAAATGCTCTGAGCGATTCTGATTCATCTTGCCAGAGAGATGGGGAGTGAGAAGGAGAGGCAGAGATGGGGAAGGAGGGGAAAGCAGAGGTGAGAGAGAGAAGGCTATGTGGATTACAGAGGCATGCAACACTTGACCGATCAGACAAGGCTGGGAGTGTTTGTAAACAGACAACACAAAGACAAGGAAGCAAAGAGGATTAGCGCCAGAGAAAGCAAGTGTGGAGGCAATTATAAAAAAAGTAGGTTGGTAGGACACAAGGAAGGAAGCTACATTCATGCAAAAGCTCTATATGGGATCCCCGCCCCTGGAGGCATTGATTCCTGTCTTCCACTTTTTGGCCCTTGGTTTTAAAAATGAGATCTAATCTGCATGGCTTTTCCAGCCTTTGACCAAGCAGCCACATCCACAATGGAAAACATTTCACACCAATGAAATGTGCGGGGAACAGCCCCACAGTACCTGAGAGAGTTTCATCTGCATGTTAGCAAATACATGGAGGAAGCCGACCACTGCGTCCCACAGCCTGCTGTGAGCCAGGCTCTGCTGGTTCCCAATGCAAGGACCCTGTGGAGAGGAGGACACCCTTATTTTACCCAACATCACCAGCTGCTCTGAAACCCGTCCTGGTTAGAGCATTTTGACACCTCCATAAACGAGCAGATAGCACTTTCCAATAGTCTCACATTTCGTAGCTCGATATTTTTCCAAGAAGTTACTCTTTTCTTCTTCTTCCTAATCATAGAATACTATGCTTAGGAAAAGCCACTAAGGATTTCACAGTCCAGTGATTTTCAGAGACTTTCTTTTAGCTTCAGAATGCATTCTTCAAAGTAAAACCTTGCAGTGCAAGACAATATAAAATGGTTTTTATAAATGCTGCGGTAGAAGCAGGGCTGAAGGGCACTCCTGCCTGCCCTCATCCACACCTCCCCCTAAGAGGCCTTCTGAGTAACTCAGGGCACTGTGGAGCACAGTTTGAAAGCCAGGTCCTAGCTCACCTATTGCTTTCAAGCAAAGCTTGCACATAAATGCTTTTATCCTAAGACTACCTGGCCAAGTTAAAAGAAAGATGTGCATAATAATCCCAGTGTTCAACCACTTCTGGGGTTTTTCTTATCATTGACCTAAACCTCATAATACCATTTTTTCAATATCTTTTCTGAAAGCCAAATATAGAAGGATGACTTAATTAATAGTTTGCACTTTCCATGTTAATAAGTTATTTTTAAAGATTGTTAGTGAACCAACACTACTTTTTAATTAACTCTTTCTGATAGTCTATTTTTTTCTACCCTTCAACCAATCTCCAAGGCATTCTTGAATAAGAAAGTTCTAAAAAGGTACTACCTCAAGTTCTGGGAGAGTCTTAGCAGGATTTCCAAGGATGTAAGCAGGAGAAATATTGCCGACATTCCCAAACCACATAAGCTTGTTTAAAAATCCCTAGAAACCACTATATTCTTCTGGAACAAAACTGGTTGTTGAAAGAACTTCACATTCACAAAAAAGTATATTCTTTTGATTATGTGCTCCAGGGGAGATTTTGAAGATTAGGGTGGGTTCTGCCTGAATGAAATCAAATGCTTGTCAGATATGTTCAATGATCTACTTTAGTATTTCACTTTTTGTGGAACTTCAGATACATCAGAAATGAAGGTGCAATAAAAGGGATGGAATATTCCCCATTTCTTTTCTTGCTTTTCTGTTTCAGCAAGATTGATATTACTCCTGATGAAACCAGTTACAATCCTATTTCTGCAATTTTTCTGAAGACTGACCCAAAATATGCTTCCTCCTCTTCATTTGTCCATAGTCCAGTTGTCCCTGTGAAGACTCACCCCTGGGGCTCATCAGGATCTTTTCCTCTGAGTGCACACATACGTGATTCTTAAGCATTGTATATAGGATTATTTAAGTCACATATGATCATCTTGTATCAAATAATTTTCCTTGTGTGTATGTGTATATATATGTGTGTATATAAATATATATATAATATATGTGTGTGTATATATAATATATATAATATATGTGTGTGTATATATATATAATATATATGTGTGTGTGTATATATATATATATATATTTTTTCTCAATGACAATGTAAGCTCCTTAAAGGTAGAGGTGAAGTCGGGCATAGTGACACATGCCTGCAATCCTAGTACTTGGGAGGCTGAGACAGGAGGATTGCAGGTTCTTGGCCAACCTCAGCAACTTAGTGAGGCCCTCAGCAAACTAGTGAGACTGTTTCAAATTTTAAAAAAAGGGTGGGCTGGGAATGGTGGCGCACGCTTGTAATCCCAGCATTCGGGAGGCTGAGACCGGAAGATCTGGGTTCGCAGCCAGCCTCAGCTACCTAGTGAGGTACTCCGCAACTTAGTGAGACACTGTTTCAAAAATAAAGAATAAAAAATAGGGCTGGGGGTACAGCTCGGAGGTAGAATGCCCCTGAGTTCAATCCCCAGTACCAAAAGAAAAAAAAAAAAAAGGGTGGGGGCTGTGGGTGTAGCTCAGTGGTAGGATAACCCTGGGTTCAATCTCTACTACCACACCAAAAAAAAAAAAAAAAAAAGAAAGAAAGGGAGAGGTGATATATTATACTTCTTTTTGTGAACCACAGTGTAGAGTACAAAATAAATGTTTTGTTGAATGAATAAATGAATGAAAATCTTATTCCTAAATCTCTAGGTTATGATAATATAAAGATAAAATGTTAATTCTGATTAAAAAATCTTATGTCACAGAGGGCCATGAGATGGCTACTGGTTTTTATAGCAAATGATGTCTGACTACATCTTTGATTCCTTTTCACGTAGGTAGACCACTGAAGGCAATGAACGGAGAATGCTATGAACAGAGAGACAACTGAAATACTGAGACATTCAACCTGACATTCGCTTATAACTTTAACAGAAACTGTACATGATTTATGTGCTGCTGAAGTTACTTTTCCCATAGAGCTAATTTCTGACAAATTAGCAGGAGCTTATGGATTCTGTTTTTAATCTGTACCTAAGATAACATCACTTAGTCCTTCGTTCCATCATCCTATCAACACTTGCTCCACTCTCCATGCTGACTGAACATCAGATATTGATGTGTCAGACAATGTTCTAGACATAAAATTTTTTAAATGATCAAGAAATGCTCCATCCAGAAGAAGGCTTAGGTCTAGGAAGGAATGCAAAATTTAACTAGATAAATACAAATAAAGTGTGACAACACCACAAACAGGTCCCAGTGGGAGAGCACAAACTATAGGTTCTCATATAGAGATTAGGTTCTACTGGTTCTTATTTCTAGATAGGAACTGAAATACTGTTGGTGTTAGGGCTAGATGAACATTCAAATATTCTGTGGGGTGGGGGACATAGAAAATGGGAATGTTAAAAATATTTTTCAAGTCTTCAAATCTGCACTTGTTGGCTATTACCTGGATGTATTCTGTAAGAGAATTGAAAATCTGCTTGGTGACTGCCAGAGCTTTAGAGAAGTTGTGCTGTCCAGATTCATCAATGATGTCCTTCCCTGAATAATACCAGTAGAAGTCACTGATTGATTCCTAAAAACAAACAAACAGAGTTGACTATTCTCAGGCTTCAGTCAGTGAAGCCGAACTTAATGTGCGGGAAGAGTCTAAGAGAACCCTACATCTCAGTGACCTCTTTACTGACAGGAGCCAAGGACTCTGAAGAAGGATATCTGATCCCTAGCATCTTTTAAGCATAAATATTTCTCCACAGGGAAGAACAGATAGAGAGGACAGCTTTCAGCACTTGGGAGACCATGATATAGGACAGTTTATTCAAGGTGAAAAATGTACACAAAAGATAATGATAATTATCTAAATAATACAGTAACAGCAACATATCAGTTGATATTTTAAATTCCAGAAATTGTGAGCTCTTTACATATATCAAACCTCTCAATTTTTACTATTACTCTATGAGGCAAGTCCTACCCATTTTAGAGATGACAAAATTGAGAGGAAAGTTAAAGAGATTGATCTAGGTTCCTAGTAAATAGTAAAACCAAGATGAGGAATCAGCAAAGAGAAGAGAAAATCCTGTTTCACATTCATGTAAATTTTCTCAATATAATTTTGCCTTTCGTCAAACAATCAAACTAAATTACTTTTTTTTTTTTTAACTTTGATTTAGGGCATCCTAATTATACAACATAGTGATTCAAAGTGATATATTCATACATACACACATTATTTGGTGTATTTCCCTCTGACCAGGTGACTTTTTAATACAATTTGAAAGCTCATCTTATTACTATCACCTTGTATAATTAGTTTTCCTAGTTAAATCTGCTCTTATTCACAGGTTGCTTTTTTAGTTCTCAGGCACTAAAGCTAGGTTTTCACTAGCAAAACTAAAGTAAGCCAGCATTTTACAATAGAGATTTTGGTATTTAGCCTCTCCTCCTCTCCCCACTTCAGTCATTAAACATTCTTCTTAAGCATTTGGCTTCTCATAAGCATGTGGGCACAGATTATAATGACTTCCTTAAGGGGGCTTGACTGTACAGATAGTCCCCAATTTATGGAGGTTCAATTTATGATTTTTCAACTTTACAATAGTGTGAAAGTGATGGAAACTGTACTTGGAATTTTGAATTTTGATCTTTTTTTTCTGGGGTAGCAATGTACAGTATTATATTCCCTCATGGTGTTGGGTAAAAGCAGCGAGCCACAGCTCCCAGCCAGCCACACAATCGTGAGTGTAAACATTGGATACTCTATGTAAAGTACCGTGTTTCTATAGTGCTTAGCTGGCTAGGTATACTCAATGCATATTCCGCTTATGGTTGGCTTATCAGAACATAACCCTATAGAAAGTCGAAGAGCATCTGTATCCTGAGCCTGACTGACTCTGCATATCTGTCTTCACCTTTTGGAAGTGTAGGTGAGAGGTGCCATTGCCCAAAGCCCTCCTACTCACCTGCAGACGTAGAAGGTAGTCCACAGTGCTGATGATGATGTTCACAGTGGTAGTGTTGCCCATCTGAGTCCGCAGGAAGTTCTGGAAGTCTGAGAGCACCAGTGGAGGGTCAGAGCCCGGCCTCATCATGTGAAGAGAGCTAGGCATGCCCCCTCAGCTGAGCTCAGAAGAGGCACACTATGTGAAGAGTCTTACTAAAGTACCACATTTGGGGTCTGGCAGATCCTGCAGGTCAGGATTCTGTTTTGAGCCCTCCCAACCTGGTGACACTGAAATGGGACTTAATGAGGCCTAAGGGGCTAGATGAAAGGGGCTGAAGGTTCTGGAAGCAGGTTCGCCTTGGTGGCACTAAATAACATTAGCCATGGAGTTAAAGGTCAGTTTATGTAGAGATCCTTATTGAGGAATGGATTAACTGATGTCCTTGGGTTAGCAACTGGTTGTACCAAACGGGGCATCCTGAACGGAATGAAAATTGTGTTTCTCCTGAATGTTGTTCTCCCTTGACAAATTGATGTGTGCCACTCACCACTGTTATGTCCTTCACAAAGTAACTGCAGGAATCTAAAGAGATCCCGTGTGAACTCGTCATTCTGAAGCACTTTTTCACCTTGAAAACACAACATGTTGGTAAGCCTTGGTTCACAGAAACACTTTCAATGCAGATGAGGATGAAAGTGATAAAGGAGTTGAGTCAGAATGTTTAGGTAAAGGAACTTTGGATGAATGGTAAACCCAACTAATCTGGAGTCAAGGTTGCAGAGCACAGAGCCCGAGAAAGTTATTTAGACCCAAGACACATTCGTAATGAGAACAACTAGGGTAATGGCAGTAAATGGTTCACAGTCTATCGCCCTTGCTTTACAGATGGGAGACACTCCTTTAATTAAGCATCAAACTGCTGAGTACAACTCAACATGCAGCCACCAAACCCAAGATGTGTCTGTGCTGAGGCAATTAAATTAAATCTCCTAGGATTCACACACATGGCAGGAACTCAGACCAGAAACTCAAACTTACCACGCTCACGAACAATCACTGGGAATGAGAGAAAAAGAGAACACAAAGTTAGAAGACCATAAACACAAAGATAAACTGTCTTTGGTTAAAATAGACTCTGTGAACATATCTGACCTACGCTGGCTGTAAAAAGCTACAGACAGAACAGGTTTGCTTCAGTGGAGCAAGTCTTTGCAGGTTAAGAAACTATGACGTTTCATTTGGAAATCTTTGCTTGTCCAATATTTTTGGCCCCTAGGCTTCATACCATGCAACCCTTTCATTCATTAAATTCCTGTCTGGAGAGAGGCTGTGTGTGAAGGAGACATGCTTCTACATTCCACACACAGCTGTCTAAGAAAACACCTCTACTGGACTAACAGTTTTAATTTTTCATTGTAATAACTCTTTAAACAATAGGTACTGTGACTTTTCTTAATGACTGTTGGAAACTGAAGTTATTGTTGGAATTAGAACTAGAAATTTGAAGTTATGTTCCTTTTTGTCACTTTTATATAAACTACTCAGAATTCTATATTGCTTATAATATATATGCTTTCACAGGTGAATCATATATTTAAATAAATGTTAGGAAATTGGTTTCATCATTAAAAGTGAAGAAGCAGCAGCAAGAATGGTCTCTTAACCAGAAAGAGTTAAGAATTTAAACAGGAAGAGAATGGCCTTGACATTCATTGGTTACGTACGTGTTCCTTCTTCAGTAACCATCCCCAGGCCTTCAGCTTTATTCTGCCTCTCAAATGCATTCAAATCAAGGACACTTTGAATAGACAAAAGAAAACAGGTTCAGGGCTATGCACACTGGGAAAATGGATTTCAAATGCCAATGTATCTATTGACTAAGAATATCCTGTCCCTGTACTGTCATAAATGGCCTAACACATTACAGTGTAGCTGAAAGTCTAATAGTTCCTTGGCTTTGTGTCAATCAGCATTGGTTAAGGATGCAGTAGCTCATGGACTTCATTACACATGAAGAGGAGTAATAAACAATTACAATGACTTTCATTGTCCAGTTTGAGTCCCTTCTAATGGAAGAAGATTTGGAAAGGAATAATCTAAGATTTCTTAAGGGAAAGTTTAAACTATACTACTTAATGTTCACCTCCTACTTTTTCCTACTTTCTCTGAGGATCATGAATTATAGTTTCCAGTGCTTAGGATGAGTACTGATGGAAAGGGCTATAAAATTCCAGATTTTGAAAGCTATACTCCTTTATGATTCCTGTATTGTTGGAACCCAAAGCAGCCAAGTGTAAGCTTTCCACAGGCAATGGTGTCCCTGAACTTGTGACAAGGAGACATTCACTTTTGTTCCCACTTCTGCCAACTTTCCTCATCACAGCCACAGTCAAATTTTATTTCTCTAGGAAGCCCTGTAAAACCCCAAGGCTGGACAATGAGAGCCCTGTATGATCAGATTATTTCCAAGAAGGGTTCCTCGTATTTTTCTAACTCCCCAATCTGAAGAGTTTTATAAAACATTAAGGTCTTATAAGAATATAACTCTTAAAGAAGCTTTAAGTCCACTAAAACTAGCCTTCCTCCTACCACTGTACAAAGAAAATGACTGTTAGGCTGGAAAGACATTGAAATGAATGAATCCCTTTTTTCTTTTTGGGGAGTCACATATAATCTGCAATTTAGGTGAATTTTAAACAGAAAACAGTGTCATTTCTATTGTCATCTTTGTTGTTTCTCTCCTCAGATTCTGCTGTAACAACACACTACTAACCTACTTTGGTTTTGCTGTCAGGGAAGGATAACATGGAGAAGGACATTTGGACCTCGTTGCTTTGAAGTAGCAGTTCTGATTTTGAATCTGATCCTTACTCCATCCTTAAGCACCCATGATGAATGTTTCAATTTCTCTATTACCAAAATATTTTACAAATCTGTATTATTTTAAAAATCATCAAAAAATGATTAAAATACCTTAAAATGCCTCCTTGAAGCCAGTTGGCATTTAAGTGCCTACCACCTGTTCCTTTACACCATCATTATAAATGAATTTAGCAATGTTAAGTACTGTGTAATGCTGAGAGACCTCTTAGTAATTTAATGGAGAATTTCATGAGCAATGTGGAGCTGAATTGCCTTGATTTTTGCCATCTCTGATTCCACATGTACTATTTCCCCCTCAATGAGTCAATATTATACTTTCCCTGAGAGAGATAATAAACTAATAGACTATTGGTAGAAAAAATATGGAGCTGAGTATAAGGGGTCATATTGCAGCTCAGATATGCTCCATATTGCCCCAGGGTACAATATTTACCTAATCAAATGAGGTTAGCAAAATTATGAAGTTTACTGAAAGAAAGGCTGTTTATCCTCCAAATTTTCTAATGTAAAACATAATGTTCCATTTTAAATCATATTACTTGGAGGGAAATGAGTTAAATTACTGTAACTTTGATTGCTTTTAGAATGAACTGCAGATTACTCAAAATACATAGGAATTTTAGAGAATAAAAAGAAAAAGAAAAAATAAAAGCTAATACTTTTCTTAAAAAGACTATTGGCTCATTTCTGAAACAAGTAAGTATGGTGACCTTACAATTGTGTGTGTGTGTGTGTGTGTGTGTGTGTGTGTGTGTGTGTGTGTCTGTTACTGAGGATTGACCCCAGGGCATTCTACATCTGAGCTACAACTCCAGACCCGTTTTATTTTTTATATTGGAACAAGGTCTTACTAAATTGCCAACTGCCTTGCTAAGTTGCTGAGGCTCTCCTTGAACCTACAAGTCTCCTGTTTTAGCCTCCCAAGTACTGGGATTACAGGTGTGTGCCACCATACTTGGCAACCTTATGACTTTTGAGCATATTATTACTTATTGCCAAAGGGTTCAGCCATGAGGGGTGGCTTGCATGACTTGGTAATATAAACTGATAGTTTGAGGCTTTGTTTTTCAGGCTATGCCAAAATATTTCCATGCCAGGATGTACATCAAAATGTTTTCATGCCAGGATGTACTTCCGTCAAATGGATTAGTCAAACTATGTACCCACAAACAACTAATCAAAGAATCATTAAGGATAAATATTAGCAAAGTGCCTACTAGATCTAATGAAGACAAAGCCTGGAGGAAAACATCTCACCTTTCCCACTCTTTTTTGGCTTTACTTTTATGGGTATACATGTTTGAGGAGAAACTTGAAGCATACTCTAAGCCTCCTAGGAAAACAACCTAACACTAAAAAGAGGCACAGAAGGTAATTAAAGATGACAACAACAGTGAGAGTGTGTGTTTGTGGCTAATGGAGATTCTATTTCCCTTTTTGAATGCAGTGCTTTGAATGTAGTCCTGAAGGCTGGAGGAATACTACCTACCCTCTTAGCTTTCTAAACAGGTGACTCTTAAGTCTTCTTTCAATACTGTCATGATAATCCAGTTAATTTTGTGCACTGTCATCTGCCCCCCTTTCTCTTAAATAATTCACAGTTTTCAAAAATGCTGAGTGAAAAAAAAAAATGCTGAGTGGTTTTCTCGTATTTACCTGCATGACTGCATAAGACCAGAAAGGCTTTGGAAGAATCCAGCATCTTTTTTCTCCTTTAAGTAATCTAGCATTTTCTGCAAAGGAGATACATTTAAAAGGGAAAATCAAGGAGAACTCTGCCACAAGGGTTGATCCTGCTAATCTTAATGGAGAAATGGCAAATTCCTAGACCAGGACTAAGTATCAGAATCACCCATGGACTTCAAAATAACACAAATGTGTGTGTGTGTGTGTGTGTGTGTGTGTGTGTGCGTGTGTGTGTGCCCCACTCTGTATTTACAGACTCATAATCTCTTGTGTGGCCCAGGTTTCTTTCTTAAAGAATTACTAGTATTTCTGCTAGGGGAGTATAGTAGAACTTTGGCATCCATGATTTAGCATATGAAGTCTTTCCTGTTTGGGAATAAACACTAGTACTGTGGCATAGTAATGTATAATGTTGCCGAGGTTTACTCTGAATGGCTCGTGTTGTAAGTTTAGCAGATAGGAGGAAGGAGCTTAGCCAGTAATGCATCTAGCTGAAAGCTCAGTGTTTTTTTCACAAGAGACTTTGTTTCCTGTGTTCTCTGTTACAGGAAAGGTAGAAATTTTATCTAACATAATAAAATTTTTGTTTATTAAAAAAAAGACACTGCAAGATAGCCATCTGGTAGGTGGGATTGGAAGAGAGTAGAAAGTAAGAAGCAACACAGAGATTGACAGTTCTTTTTTTTTTTTGGCGGTACTGGGGATTGAACTCAGGGGCATTCTACCTCTGAGCTATACCCCCAGCCCTATTTTTTATTCCTTATTTTGAAACAGGGTCTCACTAAGTTGGGGAGGGCCTCACTAGGTAGCTGAGGCTGACCTCGAACCCGGATCCTACAGTCTCCCAAATGCTGGTATTACAAGCGTGCGCCACCATGCCCGGCTCAGAGATTGACAGTTCTTACTGAACTTTCTTTGGGATAAGTTAAAGATGGGGGAAAATTAAGTGCTCTATGGTGGTTATGCATCTGTAGGCTCTGGGATATAATTTCATGGATGCCAAGGCTCTGGCTGAAACTTCACCATCCTGTGCACACAGATGCTATCAACCATAGCTGGAAGGGCCCAGGGACACCAGTGTGCTCCTGTCTCCTGAGCCAGTTCCAATTCAGATACCTGGGTAATTACCGTGTGCCAGGCACCCAGCTATGTGCTTGTGAGTTGTCTAATTTGATGCCTATTAGAATGTCAGCTCCTTGGTCACAAGGGATTTTTTTTTGTATTATTCACTGCTACATCCTCAGTCCTTATAGGAGAGATTAATGTGGGCCAGTAGTCAGTGAATAATTGTCCAATGAATTAACAAATGAATGAAAGAAGGAAGGAATGAGTGAATAAGAGGCATGTGGGGTTATCAATCAACCCCCACCCCCTCACAAAGATGAGGGTCCCTGCTCAGGGTAAGGCAGCTAATACATGAAAAGGCTGAATAAAATCCTAAGGTTTAGAAATCTTCCTCTAGAGTATATATATTTCTGTAGAAAATCATCTACTGATGAAAAAAGGAGAGCTCTCTTTTAACCCTGGGTAAAACCTCTTTGTTAGGTACATGTTTGCCTGTAGACTCCTAGTCTTGGTTTTATCTGTGTTCCCAGCTACTCTGACATAATTGGCCACTAAGGACAAACACTCGCAAAGTGTTTCTGGGTGATCCCCTCTGTAGCAGTCAACACCTCTTCTCCACAGAGGTTGATGGTTGTCAAGTTGGAGTCCCCTGGCAAATCTGGGCAGCCTCCCTCGAGTCCCCATTACCTGCTGCACACCAGCATTGCCTCCGCTCAGGATGGCGATCCCCAGCTTCAGAGTCTCAACCACCATGGGGCTCATCTCACCTGCCACAGCGAAGATTTGATTGAATTGCCAAGTAAATGGGTGGTAAATCACACCTACTGGGCTTTATCAGAACTTATTAAGAATGGCTTTAGGTCATGAGGAGAGGTGTCTGTGGTAGTTACATGGGCCCATCCAGACATGGGGTAATCACCTTTGCTGGCGCTAATCATCTGAAGGACCATCTCGGCGGCGCCGCGCTCATGCAGCCGAGCTTGCTGATAGAGGGTTTTCTGTTTCTCCATCTCTTTTTCCTAGGAGAAGAAGAAGAAATCTCAGGGAAAGATGTGTTTCCCATTCTCCCATGGCCCCACTCCATCCTCACCTCTGGCTCCCGTCTATATTCAGGGGGCCTCACTGTGGTGAGAAGAGTTGAGAGGGAATCTTTAGTCTTTAAGGCAACACACAGAGTTCTGGATAAAGCAAACCTCTGACATTTATTTATGGACACTACTCAGCTGTCCCAAACTGTCTAACCACAATTCATTAGTATTTTGGTGATAAATTATCAACTTTTTGTACTGAGAGATAACATAGTCCCTTCCTGATTAATACTATAATTATAGGAAACAACCCAAATAGTGTGTGTGTTTTCAATGTTCTGTATTCCAGGGAACCTGCTGAGGGGTCCACTTTAATACATACCTATCTGAATGAAGGAAATGCTCACTTAGTCTAGAACACTCAGGCCACACTTAACAGACACTTTCCACCAGACCTGGGTGACTAAAATGTCAAAGCTCTCCAGAACTGCAATTATATTAATTTATTTCTGTTGTATTCTGTTGAGTATTTTATTAAAGTTACAAGTAATCTAACGTAGTTTAATCTTAGGAATTTCAGGGTTCCACATAGCCTTGCCGGGCATGATAGTGCACACCTATAATGCTAGTACTTGGGAAGCCAAACAGAAGGATTGTAGGTTCAAGACCAGCCTCAGTAACTTAGCAAGGTCCTGTTTTTTTAAAAAAATGGCTAGGGTATAGCTCAGAGACAGAATGCCTCTGGGTTTAAGCTCCAGTAGTTCCTCTCCTCTGAAATTACCTTCAATTTATAACTATACAATAGTAATTAAAAAACTACCCCAGTGTCCCTGTGGCTGTGAATATTCACTTATGGATGCTTAAATTTGTCCCTCTATGCCCCCTGTTACTATAACATTTGAGCAGAAGTAGACAACTTCCACAGAAACCAACCTAGTGGGGTGGTTTGCTGATTGGCATGCTGCCTGCTGCCTTGAAGGTAGGAAGACAAACAGCAGCTGCACAGGTAGTGGGCACCTTAGCCAACTCAGGTACAAATGATGGGTGAGCTTTATGTATTAAGGTCAGCGCCCACCTCTGGAGGCCCATCCTGTTGGCCTGGGAGGGGCCCTGATTTGAATCTTTGTGAAAACTTACTTCAAATGTTTTTTCCTTGTCTTCCTCCTCTTCATCATCCTCACCACTCTGGCAGCTCTGGAATCCATGGAGCAGGGAGAGGAGGAAACAGATGACCAAATTAAAGGTGAGTGTGTTTGATAAACAAAACTCTGTTCTACTTGGCAAAGGCAGGGGAAAGGCTGTAGTTCACAGGCATCTCAGGACCTCCATACTGTATAAATCTGGGAACATTTGGATCACTGCAGGGTATCTGTGTACTCTAAATGTCATCTTTGCAGTTATCGAGGGGGTCAGAGAGGAGAAATGGGAACACTGAGATCATATAATCAATGAGGACCTATCTGGTTTAACCATAGGCCTGAATTCTCTTCCTTCGTAAGGTTCTGGTATAAATGGGAGACAGGAATGCAGGGAGCTATCCCTTTCTGGACAGAGCACCAGGGGCATCGCAACAAGATTGGAACACCCAGGATGTGAGTCACAAAGTGCTCCTTCCCATTATGGCCATGATGCAGCTGGATAAAGGAATAGGTACTTCTGTATCCCAGCATATCCTCCTTCCTGCCAGACCTGAAAGTTTGAGAAGGGCCAGTTTCTTTATCTACTCAGCATTCCACAGTCCAGTATACTTCCAGGTGATACCCCTGTGGTCACCATCCCTCTTCCCCAACACTAGAATCTCCCTCTAGTTTTTAGCTCTGTTCCCTTCACCTGTAGATGTGTTTGGACTATTTGACATGTTCGGAAAATGGACCTGAAAATGCCAAGGTAGTCTACATGCATAAGCCCCACTTATCTGGCATTAGAATGACCATGTGACACTAGCTACCAGAAGCTACTATTTCTGCAAAGCTTCAAAGTTTCCTTAGGAGAATGGTGGATGTTTTGCTAATTCCCCTTGTGGCATATGACTTGTACAATGCCTGGACCCATGTCATGACTAAGTCCCAGCCCTTCTGTTCACATGATAGCATCCACATGCCCAAGGAGACCTCAGGAAGACTGACTGAGATAATGTGCAGAAGATCTTGGCATACCTTGGCCATCATGCTGGAATACGAGGTATACAAAGGGTCATCTTCCAATTTGCTAGAAAGAATGGAGGAAATATTTAGAGGCTATTCTTTGGACCCTGGAGAAAAGAGTAAGAGCTATATAAATCTTGAATTACACACACAAGTGAATTATTTAGAAAATACCCTCCTCATTCTGATTCTTAAGATCCTTTTGAAAATCTAAATCAGTATTGGCTTGATGTGAAATTCAGTAATAACTTATAATTTCAGGCTATTTAATCTTCAGACTCTATGTCTGGCTATGGCTTGATGTAACTCCTCTAGATGTTTCCTGATGGGCATGAGTAAGGCACCTCAAGCCTGGCACCCTTTCCACCCCTTGCTGTCTGCAAGAGGAGGGTTAGGGATTGACATAACCATCTCTGGTGCCTGGGAGGTGGGACATGTCAATGGTACTGACCTCCTCTCTGTGAGAGCATTGCGGCTAAAGTGGAGAATGATCTGATGAAGTGGGTCTGGTTGCTTTTCCGTTTCCTCCTCCTCCTCCTCTTCCACCTTGAGAGACTTCTACACAAACCAACATAGATGGGTTTTAGGCAAGGGGTTCAGGATGTGCCACACAACTGCATGCGAACAAAGAGAAGGTAAAGCGCAAGGCACAGAGGGCATAAGACTGAAAGCAGAGAAAGAAACCACTACACCACCTATTTATTCCCGGATAGAAGTCCCGAGGATGCAAGGTTGGGATATACGTATGTATTTTTCCAGCCAATCAAAGAAACATTCCAATTTTAGGTTAAACTAAATAAGAAAAAAAGCAGACGGCTGACCACAGGGGAAGAACTATAGACTCTCATCAGCAGATCTTTCATGCAAGATCTAGGCACCTGAGTTCAGGAGGGAAACTCTGCAGAGTTACCTAAGAGATTGAGTCCCTCTAGCCAATTGCTAAAATTTCTCTTGGAGAGCTGGGCTGGAGAGGGGTGAGGCAAGAGCTACAATGCTCTGGGACCATCTGGGGGCTCATTGTATTTTAGATTCAACCCATAAAAACATTTCTCTTTCTTGACCTCACACTATTCTAAAATTCTTGTTCTCCAGAGCTATAGTCCTGGAGCTGTAAGCCTCGTACTGCTCCTTTTACCAAACCTTTCCTTTATTTGTCCTTTTATAGAAAGAGAAGTAGTGGCTGATGCCAGAGGTAAAAGTGAGTTTTCTAGCAGCGTCAGTCAGCAGGGTGGATCACATTTGGTGAACTGGTGAGAACGACATAGGTTGTGTGGATGGTTAAGATGAAGTAGAGGTCCAAGATGATGCTCACTTGCCAACTTCACACTGAGAAGGTGGGAAAACCAAGGAGGTGTCTTTCCCACCCACAGGAACATATGGGAAGAATAAAGGACATAAAAATAAATGGAAGGGAAATGGGGGAGAAAGGCTTCAAAGAAAAAGGAGGGAAAGAAACAAGATGTCACAGAAAGATGGAAAGAGGGAGAAATGTAGAAGAGAA
The DNA here is from genome assembly GCA_004027655.1 of Graphiurus murinus. Lineage (NCBI taxonomy): Eukaryota > Metazoa > Chordata > Mammalia > Rodentia > Gliridae > Graphiurus > Graphiurus murinus. The sequence continues at coordinate 19,946 of PVLC010019807.1, forward strand.
ACAGTGCAAAACTAGTAGAGAGAGAAGTGAGAAAGATAGATGGGAGAAGTAAGGAGAAGGAGAACACAGAGCCCAGTGAGGAGTTGTTTTCTTTCTGAACCAGTACGAGGCTCTGTGGTTCCTCTGCAATACGCTTCCCCCCTTTTGTGTGTCATTTTAAATGGTTTAATTAAGAGCATGAAGTCTGTTAGAGACAGACAAGGCATGCCAAATCTTCTGAAGGGCCAATACCAAGCTGTGAAATGCAGGAAGGGGACTCAGATGCATCTTCCCCAAAGCAGAGCTATTGGTTAGGAATGTCAGGTCTTGGCTGGGGTAGGGTAGCCTCCTACAACCAATGGTGCTCAAAACTTAACTTAGCATGGACTCTCCATAGCATGACTGTGCATCCAAGAAACGTTAGTTGTTAATGATGATGCAGATGAGGGTGAAAAGAGTATTAGCACCTTCAAGTGAAAATTCATCCTCTGGCTCTGATGACCATTAGAAGAGCCTCCCCTGAGAATTTTTAGTTAGTTCCTTTCAAATTTATATGTTCAACTCCTGGCAAATGATTAGCTATTGTCACGCGCACACACATGAACACAAAAGTCAAATTCATTCACACCCATGACTGCTCCCAGTTGAGTCAGTACTTACAGCCAAATCCTGTACTAGTTTCTCTTCAAAGGAATACGCCTCTGTTTCTATCCAAAATCTCTGATAGCCATGGAGGAAGAGGTTAATAGAGCGGTGCCTGAGCGGAAGGGTGAGAGTGAGGTCAAGAGGGTCTGTGGGATTTGTCATTTTTAGTTGGGGCGGGCAGTTCACGGTTAGTAAGCAGGACAGAATTTTGTACAATTCTGATCTTCTGATTGGTCAGGGCGGCCAGCAGCACACCACAAAGCATTCATTGCACAGAAACCAGAGCCCCCTAACTTGGTTTTCCCCCAGTACTGGAACACCTTCTGAAAACAACAGAGGTTAGAGCAAAGCATGGCAGTGGCTGAAACCCTCATCTGGCTTCCCAGGGTCTTTCTCACATTTCCCCTCTAGTGTGAAGTAACGAATCAGTTAAGCAACAGTCCTAAAGTGTTTGCTTCTTATGACAATTTAGTCATTCCTATAGGTTGGCCACCTGTCCAGGTTATCCGATCTAAGTCACGCTGATGGTGAGTGGCTTAAGGCTCAAATGCTCTGAAAATGCCAAAGTACGGCTCCTTTTCCTTCCCCAAAGACTCACACCAGCAAGATACTCTGTCTTTTACTCAGGAAGGCAAAACTTGGGCATGCTAAGTCATGAGCATATCTTCATTCTAGCCATGTGTTTGGTTTCCAGGAACACTAAATAACTGGCCATAGCCACGTCCTGGAAGCCAGGATTGACTTCTGGGAATAGCACCTAAGTGTTTACCACATGTGAGGGGAGTAGTGAGGAGGGAAGGAGAGGAGAGGAGGATAAAGGTCAAATGCAGAGTCATAAAGCCCTGGTCATGGTTTTGGTAGAATACAACCCTTGCCATCTTTTAAAAAAACCTGACCAATCAGAGTTCTTTTTAAAAAATTGTACAAATTTGTGTTTTTATGGTAACATTAAATCATGGTCAGGAAGGGAGGAGTGTGCAGAGAATGAGTAGGTCTCTCCACAGGTTACATTACCATTAAAATGGGTATTAGCCTGTCATACTGAGTTTTTTCATTAACCTTTTCCAGCCAAACCCGTTGAAAGGTGCTCAGGAAGAAATTGTTAATTTTGTGTCTGGAGAAAAGCATATAGGTTTTCTTTTAAAAACTAACATCAGAGAAACAGTTTCCACACAATAAAATAAACCCCTTTATCTTTTTAGTTTGGAAGAGTCCATGCAGTTTAGATCCTCACAAAGTGTGGAAGGCATTGTCACCACCTTCAACCTCTCAGTTAATTGTTGCTCTTAATAAATCTACTTACAAACTTCCATACTAGAAAGAAAACCCAAGGCAACCCTTCTAAAGCAACTGAGTAAGGGATGGCTCTGCTTTATCAAAGACATGGTGAGTTCCTAGACATCTCCTTATTCATATAGGGGTGGGACAGCCCAAATATGAAAGGATAGTACTACTTAATTTCAATGTATTTAGGAAAAAAGGTTTCTTTTTAAGAGACATGATTTCTGCTTAGCTGGCCTGGCCTGCAAGACATGTGCTGAGTGCTGAGATTTTCTGGAGGCCATGTTAGCACAGTATCAGGTAGGAACCTCAACCAAAAAGGAAAGTGAATGCTTTTTGACACTTCATTACTTCTATGAAACAAACCAAAATCCTATGCATTTTCCCCCATTTTTACTGGGCTGTATATGTCACCTTTCTGCCTTGACTTCAGCAACCTTTGTGCCTAACTTAATTTTTCAACTTTTTATTCATAAATTCTACTTGATTTAGTGATACCTAATTCTTTTCCAAAGCAGTAATCTGTTTTCTTGAGAGAGACCTGCTGGAACAGGTATATATCTCAGAAGCTGTGAATCTCCACTGTCTTTGAAGACCTTAACTAGGAAAGCTCACTTGTGTCAGCATGGGGTAATAAATAGGATACTTTGGATAAATGATGGCCATGAGCTACAATTTGATGAAATCAAAGGTCAAGCACAGGAATGTTCCCTTATTTCATATTCTAAAGAAACATACTTATTTTCATGGGATTCTGAATACACTTGTCCAAGTTAATTAATTAATTTTCCCTGACTAGGTGAGAATATTCCCAGTAATTTGGAAGTTGATGAAGCAGAGGTTGATATTCATTTTTCAACCTTGTTTACTGATCACAAGCCTAACTGTATCCATTCCATGATTAGTCTAAGGATAAGGATACTTCCATATCACCAAAGACACTGAATTAATTCTAGTGGTCACTGTTTAAACCTTTAATATTCCCTCAAAGGCCGTGCATTGAAGGGTAGGTTGTCAGCCTGTACCACTACTGGGAGGTGACAGACTGTTAAGAGGTGAGGCCTAGTTGAATCATTGGGGGGTGTGCCTGAAGGGGATTTTGGGAACTTAGTCCCTCCCTCTCTCTCTCTTTTGGCTTCCTGGTCTCCATGAGATGAGTAGTTTTGCTCTACTACACACTCCCCACCATGGTTTTTTGTTGCCTCTCCATAGGCACTTTTCTTATGGTAACACAGGTTGTGTCATAGGCTTTTCAGAAAAACCTTCACGTAGGTTTTACTTCAAAGTATGGGCTAAAACACTCAGAAAAACACACTGTGTCCCCGATTGGACACACTAGCCTTTCTTCATCTTGATGGCAAATACGCTGCCCTAAAGGATTCTCATTTGTGGATCTGTTGAGGACATAGTAATTTTGGTGTCAACTGCCTGAGCAGAGTAATATTGCTTGCCCTGTTGATAAAATTTGGGTTAAGGTGTTTTAGAAAACATCTCTCCTTTTCCACAAGGTTTTACATCCTCACAAAGAATCCTACCTCAGCAAAAGTAGAGAGGCTCCATATGCTTATGCGACTGACTTTACAGTATGCACTGATGAGCTGAACAGGCTTGGGGCACTAGGGAATCTCATCTGGCTTTAGTGTTTATTCTTACCTTGATTGCTTAGCAGGCCATTATACTACGCAGATTCCAATGGCTCCATGAGCCAAAGACTCCAATTTCTATTCTTTGAATTAAAAGTGTAAAAGTCACAAGAGAACACAGTTATAGGAGGATACCTTAATTCCCATCACTGGCTCATGTGGTGGAAGAAAATGACAGAATACATACCTGGGCAGGTTGTAGAGAGGAGCCATTCTGAAACAGGCTACCACTGCCCGTTTCCGTTGCTTTGACAATAGTTTATGCCAGACAGCCTTCTTGGACCTCAAAGGCTGTTCCACCTAAGAAGAAATCACATGAGTAGATGCACATGAGGCTGACCTGAGTGGCAGAAGCAGTCACCTATAGACCAGACATCTTAACCCCAGAAGAAGTTTGGTTTCTCAACTGTAGTCAGCAAAACGTACACAGCAGTAGATGGTTCAGTTTGGGAAGTCTTAGATTTTCTTCTTTCTCTGAAATGCTGTTAGCTATGTATGTTTAATAGCAGCTTTACAAGTGACAAGGGACTTTCATCTGAGCTAATGGCAAGGATTTGTAAAACAGTGGGAGGAGAAAGAACTGAGTGTGTCTGCTACCACAAGGCACCAAGATGGCATGAGAGGATGAATTGGAGTGCTCCTTGCTCCTTGTTTTCTCAGTCTTAAAAGGGCATATGTAAGCCAGGTGTGGTGGCGCACGCTTGTAATCCCAGCATTTGGGAGGCTGAGACCGGAGGATCTGGGCCAGCCTCAACTACCTAGTGAGGCACTCTGCAACTTAGTGAGAACCTCTTTCAAAATAGAGAATAAAAAATAGGGCTGGGGGTGTAGCTCAGAGGTAGAATGCCCAAGTTCAATCCCTAGTACCGCAAAAAAAAAAAAAAAAAAAAAAGGGCATATGTAATTGACAATTGACTGTGAAGAGGAGCTTTGTATTCCCCAGGGTAGTCCTGCTTCCTCATTCCTCAGAGGAGATACTCCTTACCTGCTCCAGGTGGAAGACAGCTGCTGAAATTCTCTGCACACGCTCCACTGTCTTTTCTGGATTTAAAGGTTCTTCATTCCTCAGAACATCCTTGTAGAGGTTCAGTTGCCATTTTACAGCTGGGTCATCAGACTGAAAATGGAAGTACACCCATGAAATAAGCAATTTCCTGTACCTTTTGTACTGAAAAGGCCTTTTACTCCCACCAGGATTCTATAGTAAATAATAGCCTCTTTTGGGCTGGGGCTGTAGCTCAGTGGTAGAGCACTTGCCTAGCATGCATGAAGCCCTAGGCTCAATCCCTAGTATCCACCTCCCACCCCACAAAAAGACCCCTTTATTTTCTCTGATCTTCTCAACCATTCTCTTTTCCATTCTTTTAGCAACACTGTAGATGCTATGTAGGAACTTCTCATTATAATTTTTATGTCTCTTAACTCTTCTGTCATATTTTTCATTCCTTTATCTCTGTGCTACATTTTGGGTGATTTTCTTAAAGCAATCTTCCAATTTATAGATGCTCTTTTCAGATGTGTCTAGCCTGTATTTTTAACCCACAAATTGGGTTTTTATAATCACTATGAGGCTTTTTTTTTCAAACCTGTCTCCCCCTCTCCTTTTTCAGAAATAATGTTCAACTATTGCTTTATGGATTCCATTGCTTCCTTTATCTCTTTAAATGTTTTATCTATATTTATGCTTAAATTCCTTTCCATAGTTTATTGCTTGCATTATTCTCTTTGTTGCATTTTTGACTCCGATAATGGTGTATTTCTTTACATGTTTTAAAATTTTTATATAAATTTATTTTCAGAAATAGTTTTTTTTTATTAGCATCCTATTCCATATTTTAGGAAGTGGAGACTTTCTGACTGGTTTCATGTTTGTCTTTGAAGGAGATTCATGGATTTCATTAGTTCAAGTCGAATTTTATGTAAGTTTCTCATTCTGCATTTGTACACAGGATGGGTAACTAGTTCTCATATTCCTCTTCTTTTAAAGTTATTAAAAAACCCCAGCCGCCAAGATATGTATCTATCATGGAGCACTCAGAGATCTCCCACATGGCTGACTTCTTATTAATAAGGTTTAGAGTATCTTCTTTTTTTCTAACATTTGGGATTTTTATTGCTTTTTTATGAGTATATTTTATCCACTATTCCTGTATGTTTGGGTAGAAAGGAGAAATATTTTATTCTGGCTTACTTCTCCATTTCAGGGCATAATATATGGGATGAAAGAATTGTTGAGATTCACAGGGTTGGAAATATCTCAAATAGCCAAATAGCCTTTAGAATCAAAATTCTATCTTTATTTCAACTATGCCAACTCAAACCCCAAAATTATTTTGTTTCAAAAATTTCTCTAGAGTGAGAGGTGCCAAAACTTCCCCAGGTGTCCATTCCACTGTTTAACAAGACTCAGTCAGTGAGACCTAATCCAGGTGCCCCCTGTGGTGGCTTGACACATAGCGGGGCATGGGAAGACATGCTTTATGGAATATGTCTTTGCATCCTCTTTGTAACAGCAAAGGGAAGAGCAAATACTAAAGTCAGAGAGCTATTTCTACCAATTAAATGCTATTTTTAGAACACATTTAAGAAACATGAATTAAACAAAGTGGGAGGATGGAAGCCAGAGGCTGGAAAGACAGCCTGCAGGATTTTCCTTGTCTCCTGCAACATTACCTTTTCCTGCAAATGCAAGTTATTCCGCAGATGCTCTTTGACTTCTTCATCTGTATCCCTCTGTGGAAAGAGAAGTTAAATTTTATTCCTAATGCATGTTTTTTATGGTCTCTTTGTAAAAAAGAAAAATTATAGACATGTCCCAAATTACCAACTCCCAAACCAGCTTTACAATGAATGCATGTTGCCTCTGTCCACCTTGATTTCTGCATTTCTCTGCACCTCCCTCCCCCAAAGGACTTGCCCTTTTCAGACTGACAGGTACCACTACGACTGGCTGGATCACATGTTTGACTCAATCAGACAGGCAGCTTACATAGCCATATCGTGATTTTGCCAGGGAGATCAGCTCCTGGTCACCTGGAGTGCACATATTCAAGCCAATGGGCAGCATTTTCTTGAGTGCAGCCACGATGAGGGAGGTCTGAATGGAATACAAGTCTCCTCTCCGCTTTGTCTTTTTCCGTTCCTGGTCCTGTCCTCCAGACTAGATGAGATTGAAATAAAGAGGGGGGCTCAGTGACTGTCTGAAAGGAACTGCCTCACCTCAGAGGTAGCCTGCTTCCTTGTGGCCCTGTCAATACAGGCTGGGCCTTACTACATTTCAAAGAACAGTAAAAAGAGTATATTAAGCAAGGACAAAACAGATGGCCATAAAGGAATAGCCTTAACTTTGAGCTTTTTCTTCTACGCATGGACATGGAACCATGTGACTAGACGCACAACACACCACAGATGCCTACAGTCTTTGCTCATTCACTTCTACAGTCTTTGCTCATTCACCAAGTGAACAAAAATCCTGGTGTTTTGCAAGAAGAGTGATATGACAGCTAATAAAATGGATTTCCCAGATTTTATTTAACTGAGAACCCCAAGGAAGGGGAATCAGAAAAATGTGAAAGGGCAATCATCGTGGTATAGTTGCTTTGCACTTCCAGGGCTGACACTAGTATTTTGGAGCACCAGAATCCCACCTAACCTCTCCTCCATTGGGCAATGAAAATTTTCACTGGAAAAGAAAAATTCTAGAGTAGGGCTGCATTAGGATCTGGTTGGGAAAAAGGAGAGAAACCGGTCCCAAAAGAAAGGAGATCCCTAAGTCCAGGAGCATTTGCATACCTGTCTTTTGCTCATGCCTTTCATAAAGAATCCATTCTGTGAGTAGGGTTAAGAGAGGAACTCAGTGCACTGGGGTGTGGACAATGGAAGCCCTAGGTAACCAATAGAGAATTCTCAGCACCCACAAGGTGCTGCAGTGACCTGATTTTCATGATACTAGGTTTGGAAAGAGCAATGCTGAGCACATGGTACCCTGCTGGTTGGACTGTGCCTCAATTGACTGGGCTCCTGCTGGAGCTGGGAGAGCTGGGTAGCTAGAGGCATGTCAGGGACCATGAGGGAGAGGGAACTGGTGCTCGCCAGAGCTTTGCTTTTTGAGTGTTTGCAGCAATGAGGTGGTGGCACTTGTTTTACAATGATATAGATACACAGCTCTGGGAGCAGGGCAGGACAGGTGCTTCGCCTAGAAATGGCACATGACCTGGACTCCTGGGCTGGGGAAGAACTTATTTCATGAGACATGGGTTTTCTAAAGATAAGAGGATAGTCAGAATTAACACCAACTTGGGACTGATTGCTTTAATTACTTTCCAAAGTGTGAAAGAGGTCCATGGACATTAATAGCACCCTTGTAAAGGATGTGGGTTCCTCCACCAAGTTTGGGTCAGCAACACCTGCAGGTGGTTATATTTCAGAAACCAAAGAGAAGCACCTGACCAGCAAAACCCCAGTCTAGTCAAATGATGTCAGACAATTCTGGTTACAGGGACATCATTGTGCACAGTGCTCCAAAACACCAGTTCAACCCCAGGGACAGCAATGGGAGGGGCAGAGAGATGAGCATGGGGGAAGAAATGAAGCCAGGAAAGGAGGCTTTTTAGGCCCAGTAGGCATAGTAGAAAGTGAATGCTATTTACACAAAAGCTTTATAAGGTCTAATACATATTGAGCACTTGGAAGACTTTTTACATGTTTTACTATCAGGTGTAAAATCTAAAGGTTGTATCTAAGGGCAAAACTCACTTATAGTCTATTACCTTTGAAAATGTTTCAAATTGTCCATGAAGGACAGAACTCAATTATGTGCATATGAACTATGTGATATCTTATAGGTATAGAGATAAAATGTAAATATTAATATGTAGTATATAACCAAGTAAATATGCTAAAATATAACTATGTAGATTTGATTACATAATTTTAATTTCCTGCTCATTCTCTATTTGGTTTGGTCAGTCTAGTATTCTAGTTATAAATACTGAATGTATGATATGACTTCAATGTGCCTGATTCTTCAATAAAACAGTTCTAACCCTCCAAAGAACCCAGAAATAGTAACAAGTCAGTTTTATAAATGAAAACATGATGCTCAGAGAAATTAAATAATTTTTCCAAGGTTACACAAAGTAAGCATCTGAGCCATCACCCAGACACATGTCTACCTTGACAGGACTCCATTTCTTTCTTCTAACTAAGAGCTACATGTGACCTGGTCCCTACACATCTCCCTTTATCCACTACACACCTTAGGGCAGAGGGCTTGGGACAATAGGAGCAGATACACATTAATGAACAGAAAGAGAAGAATTTCCACTTGATAATCTTTAGGGGCAACTGGAAAACTGTCCCAGGGTTTATCCCACCATATGTGTATTGTATATAAAAAAGCCCTCATAGTTATCAATTTCACACCCTTGAGTCCTTGGAAGACTTCTTTTGAATCATGGGAGTCTTGAACAACAGGCAGAACAGGTAGAATGTGAAAGGGCTGAGGCCACTAACAGAAAATAGAACTGTGACCCTAGAGGGCACCACAGAAGAGTGAGCCTCCCAGGCTCTCATGCCCTGTCAGTCATGCCTTTCTCTGTGAGTGTGATGGATTCCACGCTAACAGAGAGGGCAGCTGGGGAAGGGAGCAGAGATAGCAAGGAGACCTCGGTTAGGGTGAGGCTTGGCTGGCTTCCCCATTCCAAAGGTGGGTAGGCCTACATTCACTCTTTGACAGGCAGTTGTCTTCCCTGGAGCAGGCCCGGGGACCTCCAGGTAGGAAAATCCATTCTGTACCACCCCCATGGTGATCACAGTGCAGAGGGGGCCAGAGCCTGGCATCTCTAACACTAGGACAGAAAAAGACACGTCATGCATTTGACCTGTACCTTTACTTGCATGGCCTGTGTGGAAAGACAAAAGAAAAGAAACAAGGAGAAGAGTCAGTCAGTAAAAGCAGGGGTCCACATGTTATTCATAGTTTCACAGTCCCAGTTTCTCAGCTAACACAACAGAAACTCAACTGTTCTGGGAGTCAGGTGAACATAGCATGAGGCGCAAGTGGGAGGTTAGGATGGCGGTTAATCTGGTCATAGAAACTTATACCTAGACCAGACCATTCACCCCTGGGAGCAGATCAACTCAGAGACCAGCCTCCCAGAGTGTGTGGCCCTCAGATTCAAGCCAGCATGGTCTTCAGACCTGGCCACCCACACCAACTCTTTAGATATAAAGTATTTCCATTTTCACTTCCCTCCTTCCACCAGGCTGAGCTACAGACAACCTGCCATACAACCAAAGATGCCAACTTTCTTTCCTACCCTCTACATTATAGACTCCAGCAGATTTGTGGCTATAAAAAAAAAGGGAACTGAGCTAAGGTATCATTGCTTCTGCTTCTGTTGAAAGGGTTGCTTTTAAAAAAGAATTCTAGAAAAATCCAAAGCGATTTGAGATCATCCCACAACCCAAAGGACGGAGCATCTTCTTTTTACACTCTGACCTTTTAACACACCTTAAGTCAAAGGCTCCTATATCCTATGAGTTTTACTTTTATTCTTTCCTTCACATATTGCTAACATTAATTAGCTTATTGCAATTACTT
>PVLC010019808.1:0-29948 GCA_004027655.1 Graphiurus murinus
ACTATAGATTTCATTGATACCCATTCCAGTTCCAGAAACTCTAGAAATAGGCTGTGATTGACCGCAGCAGGAAAATGCATTAGCAGGACCTCTATAACATTATACTCATTTAAAAAGAGCAGTTGCCCATGTTCATTGCATAATAGAATGTGAAATGTTTTCTTTCTTTTTCTGTTTTGCTTTTATTGATCTCTAGTAGTTTTTCAAGTTTGGTAAATTTAACACAATATTTAAAATAGTTTTGAAGTAACTATTTGAGATACTATTGTCTGACTAGACTGCTTCTTTTTCATTTCTCATACCTTTTCTTCACTTTCAGATGCCTACAACCTACATGATATTGATGTAAAATAACTTAAAATAATTGTGGAAACATATTTTAATAGTGTGATAATTCTAAGAATTTAATTTATATCTTATATATATTCTCATCTTGCCTGTTTTGATAATGATTGCACAAATGGAGGCACTATTGGCAGCCCAAAAATTAGACTCTAGAGTTAAACCATTTAGTTGCTCATTCTACCTCTACCTCACACTAGCTTTATGGTCTTAAATAGTATGCTTAATACACTTAGTTTACTGAATACCATAGGTATGAGTAGTTGCTCAGTAACTGTGGACTATTCCTACTATTAGTACTACTAGTACTACTATTAACTACTATAATTATAACTGCTACTACTGTTACTACTTGTCAAATTTTTTGAAGCTTATTAGTTTCTTAGGGTTTGCATGTCAATTAAACATATTCAGTTGTGATATTGCAACCTTTCTGAGAATAACATTGAAAGTTTAGTTTGAACCTTAAGCTGAACTTTCTGTAAATTTTATTGAACCTTTGTCCATTGGGAAATTTTTGTCTCCAAAAGTGAGATTTGTTTAAAAAAAATTAGCTTTATTTGTCATTGGAAACTTCTATTTCCAAAGCTATATCATCACACTTACCACCTAAAATCTTCCTTTCACATCCTCCATTCTAGTCTTGGCTGACAGTTTATAACACTACTAAATTACTTTTGAGGTGAGGAATTAATTTATCTAGAGTTTACTTTCTTTTAAATTTTTATTTGTGCATTGTAATCATAAATCCTAATGACATGCACAGCGATAGGGACAGACTTACCTTTTTTTTTTTTTTTTTTTTGCGGTACTGGGGATTGAACTCAGGGGCATTCTACCTCCGAGCTATACCCCCAGCCCTATTTTTTATTCTTTATTTTGAAACAGGGTCTCACTAAGTTGCAGAGTGCCTCACTAGGTAGCTGAGGCTGGCCGAGAACCCGGATCCTCTGGTCTCAGCCTTCTGAATGCTGGGATTTCAAGGGTGCGCCACCACGCTGGCTACTCACTTATCTTTCTTGTACATGATATTGATATTGGCATATCATTTTGTATATGCTCATAGTGTAAATTGAAGTGTTTACTTTCTATAGCTTTCAAAAGTTTTAAATCGTATTATTTTCAATTATATGTAAGAATTAAAATAATGAACTATATAACATCTTATTTGAATGAAAATCATATGATTTCCCTGTTTAAATATTTTACTATTAATAAAATCAAGTTGTTTTGATGGACAATCTTCCAATGTGAATTTTGCTATCATGGGTTCTACATTTCTGAAGATACTTGACATATTATTAAGGAATAAAAGTAGAAATGATGGTAGGTTATTGGAAAATGTTTAAAAAGAAAGTGTACATTAATTTCTCCAGAAAGCCTTAGTTGCCCAATTCATAAGAGAAGTATACATGAGCAAAATACAATTCAAACATGCACATAAATTATGAAGGCAGAACACCCTTCTCTGTTGAGATAATTCACATCAAGGGAACCCTTAGTTTGTTTCAAATACTGGTGCTATGTAAATATTTGTATCATAAGGGAAATTCAAGAGGAAGGCCTTTTTTAGATTAGTGTTAAGTTTGTGAATACATGGCAGCTCAATTTCTGGAAAAAGAACATTCTCTGGTGTCTCCAATTGTTATTTCCAAGAATGGCAATCTTTATGCATGCTCACTGAACTCTTTCCAGAAAGGGCTTCTTGGGTAGGGAAGCTGGTTGAAAGCTGGCAAGACCCGTAAATTCTTTGGCTGGTCATCCTTGGAAGGAAGATTATTAAACAGATGTACGGGAAACCTTATATATACAATTGATGATAGTGATTCATGTGGGATGATAAAGATTAGGTTTTTCTTTCACCTTTAAACAAGCATAATGTTATTTAACTGAAACAATTCTATGTTGCTCCAAATATATAAAATAAAATTATATCAGTTATATATATTTTAAACCAAGTAGATGCTTTTTTTTTTTTTTTTTTTTTTTTGTACTGGGGGTTTAACCCATGGGCATTCTGTCTCTGAGTTACATGCCCAGACCTATTTTATTTTTATTTTGAAATACGGTCTTGCTAAGTTGCTGAGGGTCTTGTTACATTGTTGAGGCTTCCCTCAAAACTGGAATCCTTCTATTTCAGTTTCTTAAGTATTGGGATTACAGGGATGTTCCGCTGCTTCCAGCAAAAATAATTGCTTTCTTAACCCTAGCTAACTTATCTTGTGTACTATCTCTGTCTTTTATTTTAATTTCTTCCACCAATAAGTCTTGCATTCAAACAAATAGTAGGAAGCTTATAGAATGTTTTGTTGAACTCATTAAATTATATTTTTGAGCAAATTAAAATAAAAACCAACCAACCAAACACACAAAACCCCCAAACCTGTGTTTGTGTTGTTATTTCTATTGTTACAATAGTAATCACGTTTTTGCTGTAATTGAGTGACTTAGAAATGAATTAATTGTTTTGATGTCACTGGCTCATTATAAAATATATTCTTCTGGTAGGAGTACACATTATTTTAACTGTTTCCTTCTTTTATCCCCCTTCTTCCTCTCTCCAACTCCCTCTCTCAATTCTTCTACAGGTCTCACACCACATTGTATATTTTACATAAGATAATAATAGTGTGACCTAACTTTTAGGTTTAAGGAAAAACAATTTTTTTTTATAAAATTTAGGTAAAATTTATATAATTTATACAATCGATACAATAAATTTTAGAAAACAGTTGTTAAGTATAGAAGTAATAAAACTTCAAAGTACTCTTATTCAAAAGGTAAAGATAAAGAGGAAAAAAAAAAAAGATCTGGGCATGGTTGCATACATTTGTAATTCCAGTACCTGGGAAGCTGAGACAGGAGGATCACAGGTTCATAGCCAGCCTCAGGAACTTAGTGAGGCTCTTTGCAACTTAGTGAGATCCTGCTTCAAAATAAAAAATAAAATAGGGTTGTGGGTGTTAGCTCAGAGTTAGAATGCTCCTGGGTTCCATTACTAGTGCCACAACAAATAGATGATAGATAGATAGATAGATAGATAGATAGATAGATAGATAGATAGATAGATAGATAGATGAAAAAAATAGTCATGTCACTAAAGTAAAACGTGAGAAAAATTGGAAATATAGAAAAAGTTATGCATTAAGAATGCAGAATAAAAATGAAAGAAATGTTTAGTGTTTCAGCTATCATAATATATATGAAAAGGCCAAACTTGGCAGAAGTTATAGACAGGATAATGACATGCAATCAGCTGTATGTATATTACAAGAACAATATAGAGATACAGAAATATTCAATGACTAAGTTATGATGTAATCATACAACCCCAGGGTTTAGGACATTTTATGAACAACTAGTCACAAACAAAAGGAATGAAAATGGTGGAGGTGGAGGTGAGAGTGATTCGTTCAAGAGTAAGATCTACTTAGCAGGCCTTTGAAATACATATAAACAAATGAAATAAATATACCTTATTTCAATCTTGAGTTAAATAAGTCAACTCTAAACAAACATTTTAAGAAATAAGGCTAAATTCGAATAGAAGGAATGTAGGTAAGTTAGGAAAAGTTGGGCAAACTAAGTTTCGAGACCTTGTTTACTGAAAATTCAAGGACTGTTTTAAAGTTGAGATAATTCATTAAGAGTGTAGTGATAGATACAAATTTTGCAAAGTTATAGTCTAAATCTTCAATATTGGATCAGGAAACCATAATCCAAGAGGTCAATTATCTCACATAAATGGTATATGCATATCAAAAATTGTATTTATTTGGCTGCATACTGATTTGTCATATCTAAATTAGATAATATAAAGGTTACATTTTTTTTAAAACTATATTATGAATCTCCTACATGGAGAGGTAGCTCTGTACCCTGATGATAAATAATTATATTAAATAATCAATGTTTAATTCTATAGAAGCTTTTTGAATCAATATAATGTAGTCAATATTTTTAATTTCAGAATAAAAAATTATAATTTTTAGTATTACATACAAATTGACTATCCCAATACGTTTCTTCCAATATAGAGCTATTTTAATGTTACATAATATAAATCAAAAGGCTGCATTTTACCATGCAGTACTCAAACATGGAACACATTATGTCCTTCACTGTGTTCTTAAGAGTTCCCTCTTTATCCACAGAATAAGTGTGGGTACATTCATTACAAGTTTCCTACCCAACCTTCACTCTGGGTGTATTTCCAGCTATATTTCAGCATCGAGACAACTCCTTCTGTATCTTTGTTCCTGCAGCATCCTATGCCTGAAGGCTTTCCCTGATTGATCTGGACCATTCAAGAGAGATCTGTATCTGTATCCAAATAGCGCTTAATGTTACATCTCTCTTACAACATATTATCATCTTTTCCTTTACTTCCCACTGATTTGAAAGCCTATTAGGCATCTTAGTTTTCTCAATATCTGTCGTTAACTCAACATTTATGTGTCCTCAGCAAATATTTATAGTATGAAAGAATAAAGGATTGAATAAATGATAAAGAATATTTTTGTAGTTTATATCTATATCATTATGATATATAGTTCTGTGTGTGTGTGTGTGTGTGTGTGTGTGTGTGTGTGTGTGTGTGTGTTGTCTTGACTTACTTTAGAGGTCCTAACTAGAGGCCAGTCAGCTCCTTTTCTTGAGAAACTGGATAAGTCCATGTCTCCAACCACTTCTCTTGTTAGGCTCTGGCACTCTGTGCCATATGTACCAGCCATAATCAACCCAAGGCCAGAGACTAGGCAATTGAGACATGCTCTATAACTCAGAGCTCATGAAATCATTCAACTTAGCCAATCCCCAGGGAGCTGGAGAAGCCTAGCTAAACCTGCCCTGCTTCCTGCATAAGCTACCCCTGACAGCGCCAGCTTACAGTTACCCTGCTCCAGGTGCAACCCCCCACGAGGCCCTGCCTGGCAGCCTTCTCCTTTGGAGCTCAATGTTTGAAAAGGTTCTGTCTTTCATCTACTGGAGGCTTACTGTGTTATATCCTGCCATCAAAGAATCTTTAAATCTTATAAAACATGTAACAGCCCTCACCTAAGGCCTATGAACATCATGTAAAAATAATTTAACTTTATATTTAAGGCTGTAAAGAGGAAGAGTTCTTTAGAATTTTGAACAAAAGACCTTCATTATCAAAAATCTTGAAATGATTGCCCTAGAGTGGACAAAGAAAATGTAGTCAGTTACCATTTTTAACTAGCTTTCAAGCTCCTTGAAAGGAGCAATTATGCTTTACTCCCCAATATATGCCTAGCATATATCTATGTTCATAATAGGAACTTAAAAACAATTACTAGTCAATTGAGTTCAAGACATATTACAGATCTTCCTTTTTAGATTAAACTTTCCAAGGAAATAGTTCTTAGTGTTGCATTCATTCTGTGTGAACAATTTAGTACAATGTAATTATGTTAACTTGGGGTGGGCTTAATAGACCTTGAGATCAAGTAACATAGACTATAATTGCAATCAAATTAAAACATAAATAGCATTTTATTATTTTAAATTAAGCTAGCTACAACTAGTCTTCTTTTCTGCAGTTTCCAGCATCTGCTGAATTTAGTCTATAGGTTGTATTGTCTTTACATGTTGGCAGAAACATAAGAGAGGACATATTTTCCTTATTGCCCCTCACAGTCTTTGATTGGAAGGTTCCACTACTTTATTTGGACATTTTCCATTATACTTCTTATAGCATCCATATGCTAGCTTTTTATGCCTATTAATGTTTTCTTTATTCTGGGCACTCTTCCAAGCACACTCTTTGAAATATGGAACTCCTTATTTAGTTATATAGCTAATATCTAAAAACTTCAACTAAGAAAAAGATTTCCACCAGAATTTTTGAAGGTGCTGTTAAGATCAATCAATGCAGCCATTCAATGAGTGCGGAAAAGAGTCTTATATCAGCTCAGGAAACGCACCCCATAAAGCCTCTACCAAAGAGGACATATCAGAAGACAGAATACAAACCGCCATAAGGGGAAATTGTAGCCAAACTCAGCAGCAACAGATGTAGAATAAATGCACGTATTGACTAACTTCCTTGTGAGGCTATATTTATGTTTCTACTTACTGAGTAAAGATTATATTTTCCTGCCAATGGTAACTTTTGTTGATTTCATACATGTGACAGCTCTATACCACATTGTGGTTCTCTGAAATGTAGGGATAGAATAGAAGCATTGACCTCTTTTTCTAAGATAGAGAAGGTAATCCATTGGATTCATGGGCACTTTGGATCAAGAAAGATCAGTGGCTAAGAGGAACTTGTATATCTGGAAAAAAGTACAGACATGAAGCAAAAATATATTTTGGATAGGGATAAGCAATGTTGCTTCTTTTCCAGATGTTGGCCTCATATTCTTGCCATAAATTTCAAAGATTGGTATAAAATTTTCCTTTAAAAAATAATGCTTACCAATGTTCTGTGAAAGAAAAAGCAAGGCCTCTAATGGCTTCATCATCTCAGAGTGATTCATAATGAATCAGATGCTGCGTCATTAGTGGAAAAATCAGTTCAGAGAAATCAGAGATCAGGGCTCCAGCCATTGGTGAAACCATGCTGGCTACTACGAGCAGAGGCTTTTGATCCAATTGTTCATTTGCTCTGTGGGGATGATGACATTCTATCTCCAGCATTAAGGAGGTAAACATTTTAAAGTAAGTGGTTATACCACCTGGAAATCAAATCCCAGCGATGCTAGCTAGAAGCCAAGGAGTTACCCCTGGATGCATGAGAAAGTGGTTGCAATATATAATTAGGTTAATGCTAGGCTAGACCCTGCTTTTGATGAGTTGTCAACTCCCATGCCTGCTTTGCTTTAAGTGGTCTAGTACCTGGGAGGAAAATACATCTATGGAACTTAAAAGGAGACAAACACCAGAAAGTAAGTGGAGGCCTAGAATTTCACAAGCCTTTCAAATATTGAAATCATAGCACAGAAAAGTCATCTGTTTGATTTCCTGATACTACATGGGTTTTAAGACTAAAAGATGAAATTTGGTCTCCTTTTTATTTATATCTCTAAGAGAGATACCACCATGTTCTTTGGTGAAGGTTTTAAAGTATATCAAAAAATTCTTCCATATGACTCTTTAATGTCTCTTTATTGTTGTTAAGTCTGCTGAATTCTTTTCTCATAATCTCCTTTCATGTACCCATTGGGACCTTTCATATTAGTTTTTGCAATATCTGTACATTTTATTATTACTGTTACTTTTCTACACTCAAAACTGTCAGTTTTTCAGTAGTTAAAAATGATCATGACTACATAAAAATATTTAACCCAGCTCTTATTTGGAAAATATTGTACTCCACATATTTTCTGTTGTAGTCTGGTCAACTGCAAAAAAGCTCTCAACATGCATAATGAGTTTCTTATATAAGAAGAAAATGATTTTTATATAAAACAAAACAAAAATTTATTTAATGTATTCTACCTATGAACTGCAAACCTTTTTTAATTTTCAATTGGAAACACTGTTTTGCTAGGTTGCTGAGAGTTTCACTGTGCTGCTGAGGATGGCCTTGAACCTGTGATTCTCCTGTTTCTGCTTTCCAAGTACTGGGATTACAGGTGTGTACCACCATGTACAGCTTATTAAGTATATAGAATAATATATTCTTAGGAATTTATATTTCAGTGTTGTAACATAAAAATTTCAAAAATTTAACTGCCATGAAGTACTTTTAATACCAAGTTATTGAAAAGGTAGTCATTTTAAAAATTTAATAAGGTAGCACATTGAAGATTTTTATATACAATAGGATATGTCAGAAAAATGTTTTTTATTAGCATATTTTCCAGAAGGAATTTTAGACAAAAGACTAATACTTGAGGAAAGCTCAAGAATATATTAACTTGAAATTTTGAAATGATTGGAAAACTATAGCAATCATTTTTACCAGCTTTTTGTTTAAAATGAGAACTTCCATAGATAGAAAATTATGAAATTTTTATTCTTTTAAATCATTCTTGTAATTATTCTGAATTTTGAAGAGAAAGAATAAAGATGTTATGGCATATATATGTATATATATATATGTATATGTATATGTATATGTATATATTTGTGTTCTTTGTTTCTTTGAATATTAGATTCTTTATCTCATTTGAATCCAAGTTGCTTAATCAAAGATTTTAGATATAAGACTAAATAAATTTTATGTTTATGTTTACAATCTACTTTTAATTTATCATTATGAAAAGATTTACCAAGTAGCTTAGTGGCTTTTTCTTGGAATGATTATGGCTTAAATAAAATGAAATAATCTAATATTAAGAACTTTTATTAAAATTAAATAATTGTTAGTTAATACTATAAATTAAAAATATGAAACAATTCTATAAAAACTAAAATATTATATATAGCCATTACTCAGTATCCATACAAGATTGGTTCCAGGCCCCACTCCCACATTAAATTTCATAGATGCTCCAGTAACTGATATAAAATGTTGTAGTATTTGCATATAATCTATGCTTTCTCTCTTATACTTTAAGTCATCTCTAGATGATAATATTTAATATAATTTAAATGCTATGCAAATAGTTTTTATACTGTATCATTTAGAGAATGGTAAGAAAAAATGTATATAGGTGCAGCTACCATATGCTTAATTATATAGGACAAGTGAGCAACAATACTTTTTCTTTCTTTGAATATTTTCAATCTGGGTTTTATTGAATCTGTTTATGCCAAAACCACAGATACAAAGTGCCTGCTATAATTTTTAGATTTGTTTTTGTATTATTTTATTATAAAAATTTGTTAACTTAAAAAGGTGGATTTTTTTTTCTAAAATGACCAGACTAATGTATTTGGTCTTTAAATTTTTATGACTTCTTATCTATTTGGAATTTATTACTTTTGTTTATGCATATGTTAATATCTTTCATGCTTATAATAAATTATTATAACATTTTGTTGGCACAAATGTAATATATGCTCATATGTGTATGTATTAAAAAATATTTCTTTATACACGGTTTTCTCAAATTTTAGTCACATTTTTATTGTTGTTTTTTGTAGCACTGTATATTTAACCTAGGGTCTTGCACATGCTAGGTAAGTGCTCTACAACTTAGCTACATCTCCAGCCCTCTAGCCATTTTTTAATGGGCTGTTCAATGGCTATAGGTTTGGCTTCTGCCACATTTCACTTGTTTTTCAGAGTAGTCCAGACATACCAACTGCACCTATATGAATTTCCCTCCCTCCCTTCATTTCTTCTTCCCTCCCTTCCTCCCTCTCATCTTCCCTTCCTTCCTTCCATTTGCCTTTCAATTGCTTTATTAAGATATCATTCATCCATTTAAATAATCCAATTCACTCATTTAAACTTAAATTATATAGATCTTAGTATATTCAGAATTATGCATCTATTAGTACAATTTTAGAATATGTCATCACCCCAAATGCATTAGCAGATTCTCCATTTCCTCTGAATCATCCCTGACTTGGGCTAATATTCTTTGTTTCTATAGATTTGCCTATTCCAAACATTTCATATAAATGTAGTCATACAATATATGGTATTTTTGACTGACTTCTTTCATTAAGTATAATGGAACTCTATTTTAAATAATAGCCACACTGTTTTACAAACACTTCACACGTAGGTCCCAGGTTCTCCTTATCCTAGCCAACACTTTTTACTAATCTTTTCTATCATAGCCATCATCTGGTGAGCTAAGTAGCCTCTCACTTCCATTTTATTTTTGCATTTTCCTGATAACCAATGGCTAATAATTTTGAGCATATGAAACATCTATGAAGAAATGTCTAAGTATATTCTTTTTTCAGTTTTAACTTTTTTTAGTTATTGAGTTATAACAAGCCTTTTTATATATTGTGACTATAAATTCCTTATAAAATATATGACCTGCAAATATTTTCTGCTATTATCTGGTTTGTCTTTTCACTCTCTTGGTAATGTTCTTCTTCATATGAAAGTATCATTGATTATTTTTTCCCTTGAGCTCTTAATGATTTTCATAAGAAGGTTTTGCCTATCCCAACGTCACAAAAATCTATACATATATTTTCATCTAAGAACTTTATAGTTCTAGCTCTTAATTTTATGTCTTAATTTTAAGTTAATTTCTGTGTATGGTATGAAGATGTTCCAGTATCAGCATTCTTCAATGCCCCATTATCATTTATTGAAAGAATTATTTTCCCTATTGAATTGCCTTGGCACCCTTTTTATAAATCAATTGTCCATAAATGTAATGGTTTACTTCTGAATTCTGAATTATTCCATGGTTCTCTATGTCCAGTCCCATGCCAGTGTCAAACTGATGACTGTAGCTATGTAGTAAGCTTTGAAACTGGGAACTGTGAGTCTTAAAACCTTAACTTCCTTTTTAATAATTGTTTTGGCTCCTGTATCCCTTAAAATTTCAAATGGATTTTAGGATAGGCTTATTAATTTCTCAAAGAGACTGAGACTTGGATATGCATTGCTCACTCAGCCTAGAAGTGTCAGGAGAACACAACTTTCACTACAACTTTGAGAAATCAAGAGCTCTGTAGTCACTTTTCTCTGAAGGTTGAAAATTATAGTGGCAAATGCTGCCACTAAACTGAGGCTTTTAATTATAAAGGGGATAATTAAATTCCAGGGTGGCAGGGGCCAAGTGGTGTCAACCTAATTGGCAAAGATAAAGTGGCTGTGGTTTCTGTAATGAAGAGCCAAGTCAAAGCAGCAGTCAGATGTCTCCTTCTATAAGTGAAATAGATGAGCAGTTTTAAAATTTCTTACTTGATCTACATACGTATAGGAATCATAGGAAACCATCAAACTTTTGAGGGATTACTATATACTGGCTCTGAATCTGATACTAATTCCAAAAGACCCCCAATTTCCCTCCCTATGGTCTACCAAAATGACTAAGGATCTGTTTCACAGTGAGCCCAGTAGTCTGTGAACACATCTTCTGGCATTTCTTTAGTTCTAGAGTGCATACTTGGAAGAGCAACACTTAACGACTGGCGCAGAAGTTTTATGTTTGTTTTCTGATCTGTGACGGAAGAGTTGTCATGGTGGGAAAGGCTGAGCAGAAGCCATTATAACTGTCTATATTTAGAAAAATAATAAACCAAACGCAATATTGCATCCCAGGAGGGACTGCAGAAACCATTGCCATTATCAGGTACATGATAGGTACAGTACTAGTGATTCTTATCACTTCCCCCTTCAACTCATCTATCTGGCTGGCACACAGAAGACAGATGAATGATGCACAATGACAATAGATAATCTTCTTTTTTTCTTTTTGCAGTACTGGGGATTGAATTCAGGGGCATTCTACCTCCAAGCTACACCCCCAGTCCTATTTTTTATTCTTTATTTTGAAACAGGGTCTCACTAAGTTGCAGAGGCCCTCACTAAGTAGCTGAGGCTGGCCGCGAACCCGGATCCTACTGTCTCTGCCTTCCAAGTACTGGCATTACAAGCGTGCACCACCAAGGTCGGCTCGACAATAGGTAATCTTAAATTTAACAAAGATATATCAGTTCTCCAGCCCTAAATCTTGGCTACTTCACAGAGAGTTTGACCACTGTTTTCTCACATGAGCCACCACACTTGTCTATTACATTGATAATGTTATGCATATTGGACCTTGTGAGCAAGAGATAACAACTACTCTAGACTTATTGATAAGATATGTGCATGTCAGAGGGTAGGAAGTAAATTCAACAAAAATTGAGAGATTTTCTACCTCGGTAAAATTTCTAGAGAATCAGTGGTGTGGGGCATGTCAAAATTCATTGTAAGGTAAAGGATAAATTATAGCATCTCTTTCCTATTACAACCAAAACAGAGGTGCAATGCCTAGTGGGCCTCTGGAATTTAGAGGCAACATATTCCTCATTTAGATATGCTATGCTATGATGTAATAATAAGGGAAGCTGCAAATAAATGCTTATGAAATGAAAAGTAACTTGGCAAGGCAACTTACTTTTGCAGAAGGGTGTGCGACTGACAAAAAAAGTCTTGTAGGGAAGCACACCAAATGGGCAGTCTGCTCAGTTTTTATCTTTAATATGATCCTGCCCTTGCCTCTATTGATGAGAGCTTGGGTTTACAACTCTGTGCAATCTGCTATTTTCTAAGATAGGCAGGAATTCTGAAACAAAGTTTGGCAAAGAAACAAAGTTTAAAGTTCAACTCTAGCCGGCCATGGTGGCACACCCTTGTAATCCCAGCATTTGGGAGGCTGAGACCAGAGGATCCAGGTTTGCGGCCAGCCTCAGCTACCTAGTGAGACACTCCACAACTTAGTGAGACCCGGTTTCAAAATAAAGAATAAAAAATAGGGCTGGGGGTGTAGCTCGGAGGTAGAACGCCCCTGAGTTCAATCCCCAGTACCGCAAAAAAAAAAAAAAAAAAAAAAAAAAAAAAAAAAGTTCAACTCTGCAGTGATTAGCTTATTTCTATGAGAGTTGGTAATTTTGAACAAAGTTTAAGATTCTAGAAGATTCCATCCAACTAAAGGTTATATGAGCTAAGATGGCTGACATACTGGAGATTCTAGTCAACCAAAGGTTTTATGATCTAAAATGGCCGACAATTGGGAAGATTCAGGGAGTGGAGCATACAAACACAGGTGTATAGTTACAAAATGAATGTTTAAGCCACAGTTACAAAATGGAAAATTGTATGCTTGTATGTAATTTTGCTACTTCAATAGAAAAGATTATTTTTGTTTCTTATAATTACCCCTTATATTATATACTTTTTACTCTTTTCTTTGAATTCTGTTATCAAGAGCTGACTTTCTTAATCTGTGTTGGTAAGTAGAAAAAGGTTATCATTGTATGGGTGCAGAGGCTGTTTGGCAAGGCTATCTCTGTTTCTGGACTAATCCTCATATGCAGGGGATTATACAGCATCCTACTAAAATCATTACTCTGATAACAATGATAAGGGAGATCAAGAATGATGCCATTATTCTTTTCCATTTATCAAAGCAATGTTCCATTAGATTAGAGAAGGGGTCATCTGTCCCTGAATTTTCAGTGAGTTGATTTGCTAAGGTTACTATTTCTTTCAAAGCTTTGGTTACCATTTTATCTGATGCCCTATTATTTGGAATAAAATTTCAACAATGTTTTCCAACCATAACACATATACTACCCCTTTAAACTAGGGTGAATCTAGAGCCAATCTACTTTCCTATGACATTCAGCTAGTGGTATCTAACTGTCTAGCTATTCCTTGTACAGCACCCATAGTATAGTTAACAAACATTTGTTGGTTGTATTAGATATAATTAATCTGCTCTTCAATTTTATTAATTGTCTACCACCAAAATAACACAGATTCAAATCCTGTGGCAATCTGGTTTTTAGTTTTAAATACATCTGATACTCCTCTAGGTGACCCAATGGCATCTATCTACCAATCTATTTGATTCAAATGAGCTGTCATGGGGTCTCAGCCATAAATATTTGCACCTACCCTATATACTCTGGCTGCGACTTACTTATTAACCATTTATGGACAATATGATTACATTGTACGGTTATGCTGTAATTGTCAGAAATTAGGCTAGGGACTACTTGGTGAAAGTGTGGCTTTTGTTTAAGGGATTCAAGGATGGAGCTACCAATCCCAGGTACTCTGTTGTCCACATATCATCTCAGCAAGGACATGGTCCCACCCCAGTACATCCAGTGACTAGTTCAGGGCAGAAATGATTATCCACTGCTGACAACTGCATCTGTTTTTCAAGATTTTCACATCACAGTACCTAGCAGGTGTCAAAGGTAATGGTTAGAGGACCAGAGGTTTGAGTAACACATATGGGAAGCACAGAAAATAAAAGGTGGTTCACTTTTCCCTTTGCTTGAGATTTGATGTTAATCCAGACTGACTTGGTTTCTCCCAAATCTGGGTCAAACTGAAACCACTTTACCCAGTTGTAGTGAATCCAGCCTTGTTCCACAGTTCATACAGCCATATCATTAGTCAGGAGCACTTGGTTAGGACTGTCCCAGCAGGGCTGAAGCTTATCTTCCTCCAGATTTTGATTAGAATATAATTCCCAGGTACATGGTGGTGAGCTGGGAATTCAAGAGGCAGGGTTTGGGCCAAAAGCTCTTTTAGTCTAAGAGAAAACAAAGTGGAAGAGAAACCCAATATATAGTTCTTAAGAAATTGATCTTTGGTCTCCATTGGGGGAAGGTCAGTTGATCTCCCTAAATATGACAATCTATAAAGCATTTCATAAGGAGATAGTCCTATGTCCTTTCTAGAGACCATCCTAATCCATAGGAGGGCAATAAGAAGGCATTTTGTCCAAGGGAGTTTTGCTTCTAACATCAGCTTGGTTAAACTACATATTCTCATATACCATATGGTTGTTTCCACCATCTTTCCTCATTTTAACAGCCCATGCTTTGCTTAACTGTTGTTCTTCCTGTTGGCTAAATTTTGGGTAACTGTTAGAGGGGGCAAAATTGGGATCAAGTGGAAGATAAGTCTAAGATGCCTTAGATTGTTGGGCAGCTCCCTCAGCAGCCTCATTAGCTACCCTATTTCCTTGAGCCTCCAGAATTTCCCCTCTTTGATGACTCAGGACATAGACTAATAGCTATTCCATTTGGCAACATAAGACTTTAGTACTCAAGGAACCAATTCCCTATGGATTATGTCTTTTTCCTTGCCATTAATTAGTCCTCTTACTGCCTAAATCTTTCCAAAAGTATGTACCACCCCATATATACTGAAATCTGTATAGATTGTTTCTTCCTGTCACTTTAAGAGTTTTAAGGCTTGGTTTAAAGAGAACAATTCACATTTCTGGGCAGAGCAATTATTAGGGAATCTCCCAGATTCCAATACATTTAATTTTTCTCCCATCCACTATAGACTGTCCATTGTGCATTTTGCCATGAATTATTTTAGATGATCTTTCTATAAGGGATTTATTGTTATGTCTGGGTGAATTTTTGTCTGATATTCAATTAGAATTTTTATAGGAGCAGATCAATATTTTAAGAAAACCTCATTGTTTCAAACATAGAATTAATGCATTTAATGTGACTTTTAGAAAATCCTTTAAATAATTCCTTTTAATTTTTTTGAGATTCACCACATACAAAATTTCTTTCTTAAGTTTTACTCTTTACAAAGCATTTACAACTTCTTCAACTCCTATGTGCTTTGCTTAACACTCTGTTTTTTTATGCTCTCCTTTCTTTTCCTTTATGGGATGACTTATTCAAAATAAAGATCTTGCCATACAAAATCCCTTCTCACCTAAAAGAATTTCCCTCTATCTTTTAACTTTCTCTATTAAAATACTTTCTCATATCTATAAATATCTCATTTTATTTATTGGAAGTTCTTTTGTCTTTTTAGGTTCTGATGATGGGGCAAATTTTCATCTGTCTGTGTGACCAGATGGGCCACATCTGATTTGCTGACATACCTTTGGATTTTTTCTTAACACAAACTTCAGAACTTTTATTCTCCTTCTGGAAAACAGATCCAGCTGCAATATAGTGTCACTGTTTATGTTTCCCTCTGGTGACCATCCTCACCATCCCAGGGGATGCTCTGACTCTAAACCAGGATACTTACTGATTTGGTCTTTTAATCAGGCTAAAAACTCAGAGGGACCTTCATCCTTTTCCTTCTGGATATCAGAAGCTTTTGCTCAATTTTGAGAATGAGGGACTGCTTCTCTATTCCCTTTATATTTAATTTTCTGAATTCCTTCCTATGAATTATATAGACAGCATTACTATTATTCCAATCTGATTTCTGGGCAAATAAATTTTGCTTGGTGGGAGTGATTTCTGGTCCAGTGGATGTTTTCATTCCAGGTCACCAGGGCAGACCTCTCTCCTCTCCTGAGAACAGGATTCCTATGGTTGACATTAATTCCATCTAGGTGAAGACTTGGGGCCCTAAAAACTGATCCAATTGGTCTTGCAAACCATGGGGATCCTCTAGAAGGAGTTTTAGTTCTTTCCTTAATTTTTTCACCTCCTAATGAGGGTGCATTTACAAATCCTATTCCATCTCCACCAAGAGGCTCCTCTCTCAAGGTATATAATTCTTCGGGAGGGGTCTATGATGAGGAGAAGAGAAAGTTCTGAGTATCCCTATATTGTTCCAATTATTCTTTATAACCTTTCTTACTGAAAATATTTTTATATCTTTCTTTTCTAAGTACAGGTCCTTCTGCCTTGGTTCTTTCCTTAATTCTATATTTAAAACAATCCTCAAAATATCTGAAGCTAGATACATTCAAAATACATACTTTATTGTTCTCTGATCATTTCCCCATTGAAGCATTGCATCATATTATATGTAAAATTACACATTGACTTGAACTCTAATTTTTAGTAACCTTTGTTGCTTTTAGTAAAGACTCAAAAACAAAAGTCATCCCATGCTCTTGCTTTTTCTATATACCAACAATTTAGAGGCATATCTAATAGACTCAAATGTTATCCATAGATTATCCTTGAAAATCAAGACATCATTAGTGTCTTAAGCTATTTTTCTCTCACAGTGAAAAACAATGAATATTGCATTTAAAAACATCCTACAGAGGCAAAAATAATCCTGATCGGTCATGTTCCTAGAAAAAATGCATATATTAATAATTTAAGACATTTTCAAATCTTAAATTTACTCAATTGTCAGATTTAAGTCACATGAGTGAACGGTAATCCAGAAAACCTCTAATCAGAACAAAAATAGATGTGCAATAACCCAGGCGATTGTAGAAAAACCATGAGCTCAAAAGAATGAAACAGACATAGTTATATCTCAGGACTAGTGATGGTATTTCTGGAAGCATTCTCTGTCTGAGACTACAATTTTTATTTTCTTCTTTATCTCATCTTTTGCTCTGAGGTTAACCAAAGATCTGAGGTGGCCAATGCTGATTTTAGTTGATGTGCCTTAACTACCTTATCCTTTATTTTGGCCCACATTATGTAAATCTCTATGTAAAATAGAGATTATAATGCATTCAAACTTCCATCTAACTTTAGAATATTGGATGGTATTCAGTCTAGCTTTAGCTTCTTGTCTTTCAGCCCATTCAATGATTAGCTTTGCTAGCCACTTTCTCATTATAGATTTGTGTAGAGAAATAGGGAGAGCATCCTTAATATGTTAAAAAAAAAAAAAGAAAAGAAAAGAAAAAGAAAAAGGCTGGGGAGTCACTACACTGGATTGATGCTTGGTGATAGGTGTCCCTCTGTGGTAGAACAGGAACTTTTGCACTTGACAATCACAGCTACAGAGTAATGTTAGCCCAGGTTTCCAGAAGAAAGGTGGGATTTCCACTGGTGGGTCTTAGGAATAGGTGAGTTAGTATATCACCCCCTACCACCACCAGGTACTCTGCATGCATACATACTGTGGTGGACTACCATGAATCTGTGTGACATTCACCAGGGTAGAGGTGTAGAATAGAAAAATATAGAAGGAAGGGTGGTGTCTCCTAACTGAATTTGAGTCATGTCACCAATTTTCTGGAGTCAATTGGTGAGTCTGGCTAGGTAAGTTTTGACAGAGCAACACATCCTTTTTAAATAAAGTTTTTAAGTAAAGCTAGTCTCAGATGCTAGGCAGCTGCTGTGCCAAAAGACAATTAGTTTTGAATGAGCATCAAACAGTACAACTTCACACTGTTGTTTCTTCTTATTTTTAGTCTTAGAATTATCTCCCCCCACCCCGTATCTGAGCATATAACCCAGGGGCTGTATGAGGGAATCCTATTCTCATTTTTCTTTTTCTGATTAGAACTTTCTTTAATTTGTCTCCCATCTTGGTTACATCAGTTGCGTGTCCCCATCAGATGTCACTCCTCCCGTACCCCCCCCCCCCACACACACACACCTGGAGGTTTCTTGCACTCCAACCCGAATCAGTTCCTGTTAGAGGCTCAAGCCCCTTTACCTGGAGGTTTCTTGCATTCTAATCTGAATTATTGTGTCCCTAGTGGAAGCTCAATCCTCTTTTGCCTGGAGTTTTCTTGTACTTTCCTTAGATGTTTCATCTGTCTCTGGCTGATTTCTTCGCAGGATTTTTAGACACTTCTTAGCTATTGGCAGATCAATATAAGCCTCTGGCAAGGTCTGTGAGGACTGTTGTTAACTGTATAAAGCTGCTAAAGAAACTGCAGATCCGAACTTCACACTCGCTCTGTGACTCAGACACTCACATTCGCCCAATGTCCAAGATACCTTGACCATGAAGGAAATGTTTTGCCACCTCCTGTGGTGTTTCTTACCTTGGTTCTTGCATGAAGTTCCCCGGTCACCTTGGTGCTTGCTAGGGCCCTTCCCCTGCATTCCAAGAGACTATCACTCCCTGGTCTCAGCAGTGAGGGGCCTGCCAGGTTGCTTCCAGCACCCAGAGGCTACTGTAATGAGGCGGTTGGATGCGTCCCCTCCAAGTTTCTCTTTTCACTTGGGGATAATGTATGACCACATTTCTTTGGCAGTAAGGTGTGGCACATGAATAGCAGTGGAAATGATACACATGACCTCCACAGGCAACCTACAACTTCTGACTAATTTCCATTCATATTTCCCATTTGCTGACTGGATTTTGATGCCCAAACTCACCTGAGAACAAAAGTTGAAGATGGTAGAAGTTCCATAATCCGAGACCCTGTGACACTTGTATGGAACTTACCCCTTCTCTACTCTCCCATCCTGATCAGCACCAACTGATTGGACTTTGTGCGGGTGAAAAGTAAACAAACACACTTCCATACTTCCATTATATTATGCCACTGAAACTTTAGGAGTTACCTATTACTGCAACTGTCATTATTCTGACTTGAACTACTTATAAGAGGGTTAAAATTGTGACAGTGTCCTTGGAGACAGTAAAGTTATCAGGGAATTCTTTATAAGCAAGGGTAGAAGTCTCATCTTGGAACTAGATTTTAAAATTTGAAAGAAGCCAAAAACACCAATGGTAGAAGAGAAGTAGTAGGATCTTGTTGGCTCTTGTTTAAAAAAAAAAAAAAAATTGGCCTGCAACTCTTTTGATAGGATTATGGAGATTTCTCCAAGCTGTGTGCTTCCTTATAGCAATGAGACTATGTTCTTATAGTGAGAAGAAGGCTCTGAATTATTCTGTAGTTATGAATCCCTCCTATTTGTAATATAATGAATTTCCTTTTTGTTTTGCAAAATCTACAAAATTATTATATGAAACTTTAGACATATTTTGTATGTTAATTAGTATACCAAAATATCTATAGACAAATGATTGAGCTCTGAGCCCTTTTTTGGATTTGAAATTCAAGTTTCATACATTTTCATACTTAAATGTTCAAAATAAAGCAACAGCAATCACCACCCTTAGTCCGTAAGAAATAAAAGGTTCATGCATCCTAGAAATGCAGGAATAAGTGGCACTTAAATGAATAAATCAATAATTAAAGCAAGTTTATCATCACTATTTTTTATCTCAGAATCCTGTTTGTTTCTTTCATCATATCCACTAAATTTGAAATTATTGGTATTGTTTCTTTTATTGAATTTTTCTGACTCTGAGTATAATGCACATGAGAGAGGTCTTGGACCTTTTTTATTCTACTCCCATACAACATAGTAGGTACTTCATAAGTATTTTTATGCTAATTAATAAGTTCCATGTTTCAAAAATAAATAAAAGTTCTTTTATGAAAACATTTGCCACTAGAGGGCACTTTCCTTCCATCTTAAAATTCTAGTTCTTGTCTTTTTTTTTTCCCTGTACATATTCAGTAGCACTA
Organism: Graphiurus murinus; assembly: GCA_004027655.1. Classification (NCBI taxonomy): domain Eukaryota; kingdom Metazoa; phylum Chordata; class Mammalia; order Rodentia; family Gliridae; genus Graphiurus; species Graphiurus murinus. The sequence continues at coordinate 20,139 of PVLC010019808.1, forward strand.
TTGCAAAGATAAAAAGTATTTTAGATCAGTGTATAATCTAAAATTATTGTTAAAAGCATATATTCTTTATGGCATATATTTTCTTAAATATATTTAAGCATCTATGTTTTATACTTATACCAGCTAGAACTTAAAACATTGATTCAATAAAGTATTCAGACTTTACAGTTTGGACTAAGGTGTCAATACATCAGCATACACAGATATATGCACATTTAGGACTGTGCAAAATATTTTAATGACTCAAATTAGACATAAAGACAAAACATACAGTTTGTAACATTTTAGTTTTCTAAAAGTATATTATGAGCTGGGTGTGGTGGCGCACAATTGTAATCCCAGCATTTGGGAGGCTGAGACCAGAGGATCCTGGTTCATGGCCAGCCTCAGCTACCTAGTGAGGCCCTCCGCAACTTAGTGAGACCCTGTTTCAAAATAAAGAATAAAAAATAGGCTTGGGGGTGTAGCTCGGAGGTAGAATGCCCCTGAGTTCAATCCACAGTACCGCAAATAAATAAATAAAAGTATATTATGCATGTGTTAAAATCTGAAAAAGATAAAAATATTTTTATGAAGTTAAAGAAGAAATTCTTTTGACACAGAAGAAGACAAAACAAAATAAAGTGGTCACAACAATGCTGGCCTATAGTTTGAGATGGTATTTGTGAGCCCCTGGGGTGGAGTTAGCCTGAAAGAAGTTCATTAGGGAGAGAGTGCAACTGGCATTAACACACATGGGGATGTAAGGGAGCAGGATTGGGCCAGAGACTGAATTCAAGCTATGAAAGGAGTTGACACGAGTCAACCCTATACAGACTTCTGGAGCTAAGATGGCCCATTAGACTATTCCAAAATTAGTACAAAACTGTTGGCCTTTATTGTTCTGCCTCCTTCAGTTATTGGATGTGAGTCTCTTGGGAACCAGAACAGTCTTGGGAGAGTCAGCTGTAGTTGAGGAATTGCTGAAGAGGCTGGCAGAGAAGTATGGGGCAAGAAGTCGTTCGAAGTTTGGGATGTATCTGGCTATGTCTTTGATGGCTTAGATTTATGGAAAATTTATGTGAACCGCTAGTGAAGCATAGACTTAAATTAGTAGGTATATTTAGGAACATAATACATTTTTGTAGACTAAGAATTGTTTCAATTTAATGATTTTTAAAAATTAATCCGTGGATGTTTAGAGCTTATTATTAAAATTACATGTCAGAAATTGAGGAAAAGGTATAAAGTTAGCTTGCATAAATGAGTGACTTTTTAAATGGAACAAAGATGGTATCAAAATAATTTAACAATAATGAATCTATTAAACTTTGCTTTATTTTGAAATATGTTCTCTGTATTTAAATGTTGACATTAATGTCCTTGAGTAAAGAACATTATGTTCCAGACATCAAAAATTTCCACACTGTTTAACAGCTAATTTGCCTGAAGGAAACTAGAAGAAAATATAAATAACTACGTAGAGAAGGAGAAGAAAAAGACTCAACTGTAAAATGAGAACTTCACTGTAAATGTTCTCTCTTTTCATCCCATTTTACTTTTTAGAATGGGTTTTACTTAACTTTATGCCACTGGAAGTGGAACAAAATCCTGTGGGGGGGGGGATAGTTTGAACATTTCTGTAATTCACTTCAAAGTAACAAAAGCCTTTCAGATAATAATTTTCTTTCCCAGAACATTTAAAAGCCTTCTGTATGTTCTCAATATTACTAACCAGCAGATGGCACTCTTGCTCCTCAGCAGTGAACCCAGACACTGAAACTTGTCAAGCTCATCAGTCTAAACATCTCCCCTTGAAAGAAGTATAATAAAAAAGGCGCCTTCAGCCCATGTATCGAAACCAGTTGAGATTCTTTATGTGCAGGTGCAACTAATCCTTTCAAGATGTAATGAAGCTCCATAAATCCTCCTTTTGCAATATCTGCACTGGTCTTTGAGGCTGACTTTGCTTTTTTGTAAGAAAGAAAGCACAGAAAAGCTCAACACAATGTTGTATGTTTAAGCAATAAGGAGACTGCCCCATTGTCTCCTGTTGCACTGGCTGAGATGCAATTTCCTTTTTCCCCGTTCTCAAAATTAGCTGATGAGAGCAAATTCCCCAGGTGAGCATAAGTTCTCCAGAGCATTGTTGATTTTGTTTTTCCCCCTAAAGTAGATGAGCAAAACATCATACCTTCACTAGCTGTTACAAGTGAGGAGTCTGTTTCTCTCCACTTTATGCACTGGGAAACTCACCTGAGCACTATATATTGCCCCTCATGTCTCCACCATTGATTCTGATTTGTAAAGCAGAGTACTTGCCACCAGCTATCCATTTCCTTTCAACAATTACATCAATACTGAGGCTACACATTGGGACTTTTCAGAATTACTATTATTAGAATTGACAGTATACAAGTTTTTTATGCAGGTAAGTTATTTGTTTGATTACTTATATGACAGAATGTAGCTTGTCCATAGGTCAAGATATCTAACAGCAATCATTTCAACTTTCCTTTTTGCTATTTTTTTTAGGAAATCTCAAATTTTCAGATATAGTTAGCTAGGAGGAATACTACTACTATTTCCTTCTATGAGAAAAAACAGTATAAATAATACAGGGACAGAAGTTTTCTAAATTATTTTTAGTTCAAGAAAACTGCAATAATATTAAATGATAAACTAGGAGTCATAGCTCTTCATCACACTTTGTTTGGGAAACCATAGGTGCTAATGAGAGTAGGTAAAAGTAAATTCAGAAGAGGCCTGCTTCCCATGAGGATTGCAAGGAGTTGACATCCATTTTCTTTCTACCGTTTAATGATACTAAAAAGTACTAGCGAATAAGAGTAAGAGCTAGGTTTAGAAATGGCATGTTGTACCTAAAGATATTGCTCTCTGTGACCATATGCTTGTTGTTTAAGGACCAGCCACACAAAATACACTCTCCTCACAGCAACCACAGGGAAATTTCAAAATTCTAAATCAGATTGAGTCTGTTTTTTGCTTATTTAAAATTTTTTCATCATTTTCAAATTGCATTGAAAAATTAAAATCTATATAAATTTCTCTCTTTTGTGAATCGTGAATTCTTTTGTAACCTATCATCTATCTTTTTGTCCTCAGTTCATTGATCTCTAGCCTGATTTTGGTTTCTTTCTTTTTTTTTTGCGCTACTGGGGATTGAACTCAGGGCCATTCCACCTCCAAGCTATACCCCCAGCCCTATTTTTTTTTTTTATTCTTTATTTTGAAACAGAGTTTCACTAAGCTGCAGAGTGCCTCACTAAGTAGCTGAGGCTGGCCTCGAACCCAGATCCTCCGGTCTCAACCTCCCAAATATTGGGATTACCACCACACCCAGCTTGATTTTGGTTTCTGAAATAAACCACACTTGCTATAGTCTGAGAACTTTTGCTGATGCCATTTCTTTTATCTTGAACATTCATCCTGCTTATATTTTTGGGACTAGCTCTTTGCAATAGATGTTATTTATTAGACTAGTATGTGTGTGTGTGTGTGTGTGTGTGTGTGTGTGTGTGTGTGTGTGTTATCTGTATATTTGTGTGTGTGTGTTAGTACCTGGGAATTGCACCCAAGGACATTTTACCTCCAAGCTACACCCACACTCCTTTTTATTTTTTGTTTTGAAACAGTCTCTCTAGGTTGCTGAGAGTCTTGCTACTTGCTGAGGTTGTCCTTGAACCTGCAATCCTTGTGACTCAGCCTCCCAAGTACTGGGATTACACAGTCCCACAATGCCCATCTAACCATTAACTTTCTATGATACTAGTCTTTAATTATTTGCTACAAATCCTTGCTGTGTTCCAAGGGCAGCCATAACAAATTAACATAAACTAAGTGCCTTAGGACAATAGAAATTTATTCTCTCACAGTCTTAGAGGGAAGAAGTCTGTCACTTAGCTGCTGAGAGGACAATGTTATTCACATCCAAGACTCTCAGGAGAGTGGTCTTTCACCTTTTCCAGCTTCTGGCATTCCTTGTCTTGTGGAAGTATAACTCCAGTCTCTGTCTCTTTTTGTCCTCCTGTCCTTTTTCTCTTTCAGTATGCCTCTCTTTTCTTTTCTTATAAGTATACCAGACACTAGAGTTAGGGTCCACCCTGATCTGGTAACAGCCTCTACAAAATCCCTTTTTCTGATTCTGAGGTTATGGGTAAGTATGATTGTTAAAGGAACATTATTCAACCATCTGTATTTGATGTTGTTCTTAATTTATGAGTTGATTTATTGTCTTTCTCAGTGTGCCAATCACTAGCATGTGAGCTCCCTCAGACAGGAAGCATTGTCTACATGCTTGTGTACTCTATAGTCGCAACACAGAAATTCAATGAATCCCTTTTTTTTTTTTTTTTTTTTTTGCGATACTGGGGATTTAACTCAGGGGCTTTCTACCTTTGAGCTATACCCCCAGCCCTATTTTTTATTCTTTATTTTGAAACCAGGTCTCATTAAGTTGCGGAGGGCCTCACTAGGTAGCTGAGGCTGGCCGGGAACCCGGATCCTCCGGTCTCAGCCTCCCAAATGCTGGGATTACAAGCGTGCACCACCACGCCCGGCTTCCCTTTTACTTTTAATAAGTGAAGAATTGATGCTTCAAATAATCCCAGTCTGAGGTCTTCAAACATTTTTGTCATAGAACTAATTTCTTTTGTTCTGACTCTATGCTAAATAAAAGCCTCCCCTATATGTTTTTCTATCTCATTCAAGGTAATACTTCTTATTCTAAATTAATAAATTGCTGATCTGCTTTTCAGATTCTATTTTGCTGGCTGTATTTGGCTTTACTGAATATATCAGCTCTGAAAATCTTGGAGGTCAAGTTTCTAACTTTGGGCTTTGTCAAATATAAGAAGATAATTTTACTTTATGTGGCTGTTGATTAATCTTTACGATATCCCTTGGAGATATCCTAAACTCACCAGATACTCTCTTTATTAAAACCTCCTTTTCTCCAATAATAGGCAGTGATGACAGGGGAAAACCAGCAAAGGATAAAGATAATATCACAAATCCTACAAGGCTCTTTGACTATCATACTGGGCATCATAGGTTCAATCTCTCCCTTAACTCTTGGAAGGTGTGTATTGTTTTAACTTGCTATTGTTGACCCTATCACAGAGGATTTTGTCCTTGGCTGCACATTAATATAATTTTAGGAGCTTTTAAAAATTCTGATCCCCATGCAGCACCCTGGATCAATTATATCATAATATCTGAGACAGAGCCGGGCATGGTGGCGCACGCTTGTAATCCCAGCATTTGGGAGGCTGAGACCGGAGGATCCGGGTTCGCAGCCAGCCTCAGCTACCTAGTGAGGCACTCCGCAACTTAGAGAGACCCTGTTTCAAAATAAAGAATAAAAATTATGGCTGGGGGTATAGCTTGGAGGTAGAATGCCCCTGAGTTCAATCCCCAGAACCGCAGGGAAAAAAAAAAATAATATCTGAGATGGAGCTCAAGTCCCAATAGGTTTTTTGCTTTTAAAATATTTAACAAATAAAACTTGTATGCATTCAATACATACATCATGCAGATTTAATGCATATCTATTGTATACTGATTACCACATTCAAATTAACCTGTGCATCACCACATATAGTTTCCTTCTTCAAGGGATTCCCACAAAGGTTGATAATCACTGCTCTTTCTTACATGTCTTCTCTGATTTATGTTGTTTTGCTTTTTTTTTTTTCTTTTTCATGGGATTGATGTCTCTTAGGTGTTCTGTGGTTCTTCTGAACTGCCCTTATTTGTAGTTCCACTTTTCTTTCAGGTGTTTGGGTATTCAGCTTATGAAGTTTGATGTCGAACACACACTACAGCTGCTCCCTTTATGACTACGTTTTCAGTGATTCTAGAAGAGTAATGCCTTAGAGAGATGTGAATCGACTGGACTCTTTTCTTCTGGGTCTTTTCTCCCCATTTACCTCACACATTACCAGATGTCTAGAGCATTGTCTTTCTGTCCACTGGAGGTCTGCCTCGTGACAAACACCAATGCTCTAGCTTGTATCCAGAGAGAGGGATGTGTGGTGGGGTAGTAGAAGAACAGGAAGTGTTCTGGGGCTAACAGACAGAATCTTCCTTTTGTGGTCTCCCAAGTAATCCTACTATGGTTGGACCAGCTCTCCCCGCCCCCCTTCCAGGCATCTGTCATAAAATCTTTGTGGCTTTGCTCCTATAAAGTTTTTTAAATGATATCCTTTCAGAAGTTTACTCAGATGACAGTCTTCTCTTGATCTGTGTGACTCTTCCCTGTCTCTCAAGAATAATTCAGTTTTGATCTGAAAATGTCCTTCCTATTTCTGAGTGTGGCTCTATATGTATGTAATGTAGAAAAAATACATATACTTCTTTAGTAGTTCTGGAGTTTTATGTGAGGAACTAAACTGTAGTGTGAGTTCAGTATGCTCAATATTTTTGTCTAGCGCTACAATGTAATATCAAATTATATGGATACACACACATACACACACATTTATCATTCATACCAATGATGACACTACTGATTTTGATATGCTTGTGAATAAATGTTTAACATGCTTCTAGTAGTAGTTTAACTACAAATCAATCAGGTAAAAATCTGTTGTGTGCTGTTACTAAGTGTCTAGAACTATGCTAGCAGCTGAAGATTTAAATGATAAATAAGTTATGTTTCTTTTTCTCCTGAAAGTCTCACCCTCTGGTTATGGTGCCAGTCAGATTAAAATATAGACAATATCTTATATAAATGTACAGTTTATAATATGTATAAAACCTGTACGAGTGCTAGAATAGAGGCATATGTAAAGTTTTTCTGAAGGGAAAAAAAGAGATAAAATGATAATATGGCTTATGCCTTTGGGGGATAGAGATTTAATATTTGCATCTAATTACATTTTTGGTTTATGTCCATTGTCAATTTCTTATGTTTTCTTCAACTGAGTTCAGAGAATCTCTTACTGGAGAGACAGTGGTGCTTTAGTTAACTCCTCATGGTTTGAGTCACTGGACTTCCCGAGGTCCTGGTTATCTGAGCACACAACATCTTCTGCTGACTTTCTGTTCTAATACAGTTGCACATTGCCTCCTTGTCTTGTGAACTATGTGAAATCTTTGCTTAATATGTGTCACTCTATCTCAGCTCAGTGTCAGACTGACCTGCTCACTGTCATTGTTTCACTGGAGGTTAAGTTAGGTGGCAAGTGCATTTCCTCCATGAGCTAGTGTGCTCTTCTTCGACCTGGTGTCACTATATTTGACCTAAGAAATTATTCTCTTACTGCTTTTCTCTGTATACACTTAGCCCACAGTAGCTCCAGTAAACCATCCCAACTTAATAGGATTAAATGTCTTTTCTTCAGCCGAACCTTATTGGAGAATCTTATCTGTGTTCTCCCATGTTTCCGTTTGTTTGGAGAATTAAAAAAAGATATAATTTGATTATATAAAGGCATTGAATTGTAGTTTGCTTCAAAGAGAAAGTCTTTTTTTTTTTTTTTTTGGCGGTACTGGGGATTGAACCCAGGGGCATTCTACCTCCAAGCTACACCCACAGCCCTATTTTTTATTATTTATTTTAAAACAGGGTCTCACTAAGTTTCGGAGGGCCTCACTAGATTGCTGAGGCTGGCCGTGAACCCGGATCCTCCGGTCTCAGCCTCCCAAATGCTGGGATTACAAGTGTGCACCACCATGCCCGGCTAAGTCTTTCTTTTTTAAAGTTTGATTTTATTCTTCTCAATGTTACTCTTTAGTTTTAATGTATTAGTTGCTCTAGTAATATTTAACTAAGATTAATAACCTTCTATTTTAAAAGTAAAATTAAGATTATTATATATGTACAACACATATATAATAATATTTTATTTGTAACCACAGTGATTTGGAGAATGCATACAATATCAGTTTTCTTCATTAGCAAAGTATTTGAGGAAACCGAGCCAAATAAGAAAATACAATATTTAACTCCTCTGAGATTTCAGAGTTAAGAGATAGTGGCAGAAAAGAACTATTGTCAAGAAAATGTTCCTGAATCAGTAAATTGTCTACATTTCTCCACATTAATCTATCCCTTTTATTCATTTGACTTTATGTTACTGTATTTTCCTCACCAACCAGGTTTTACTCTTTAGCCCAAGAGAAAGTTAAATAGTAAATCTATTTTCTGTTGTTATTGTTTCTAACAAGAAAGGTCCTGGAGGCTAAAAAAAAAAAATACTTTTGGGTAAAGGTTTGATTATTCAATGTTTGCAAGAATACTCATTCACTAGATCATTTTGGTTCTCCAGCAGTGAAAACTTATAATTTTGTGATTTATAGCATATACTTACCTTTTAATAAAAATAGGTGAATCTAGCAATTGCACTAAACTCGTGTATGGAATCTACACATGTCAAACACTTTGACTCTATTCATGTAATTACAACCTCAAATAGCATTTGTTAAGTTCTGCCAACTGACACTGATGGAAACTATCATAGATTTACAATGTGCATTTTTTTTTTTTTTATTCTGGAGGTTTTTCATTTGAAGAAGGACAGATGTTGAGATTCAAACTGAGTGGGACCAGTTCTTCATTAAGTGGTTTCCACTCCTATGCTCATGGCATATAATTTGCAAGTGAATGCTTACATGGCTGGACAAAGGAAATTAATTTAAATAAAGTATTTTAAGGGTTAGTTAACTCAGAATTTATATTATGATAACATATAGAAATGTTTGTCTCATAATAATAAAGAATTTCAGTATGGTATGCCAATTTAAAGTATCCACACATTTTTTTCTGTAACATTAGTGGTATTCCATATTTGCTGAATTAATAAATTAAGGTATTTAATCAAAATTGACTTCCTTTTTAAATTTTTATTGGTGCATTGTAATCATAGATCTTAATGACATACAAGCTGGTAGAGGGATACGTGCACATAGCACTCATTTAACCCTTCCCCAATCCCCACCTCATTCTCTCCCCCCTCCCTCCTTCTCATGTTAGACTTAGTGATGGACTTGATATGTTTGTTAATGTACATTATGCATGTTAGGGTGTTTTCCTCGCTCCCCCTCATCACCTTCAGTTAGGTCACTTTCTTTGCTTATGTAAGGTTTCTCCTTCTTCGTCTGGAGTCCCTCCTATGACCCAATTTCTCCCTAGCTTCCGCTTATTATTATTATTATTTTTTTTTTACTTTTTGTGACTAATCTCACTTAGCATAATGTTTTCCAGTTCCAACAAATTTTAATTAGTAAGAATGATAAGAGGGAGCCGGGCGTGGTGGTGCATGCTTGTAATCCCAGCATTTGGGAGGCTGAGACCAGAGGATCTGGGTTCAAGGCCAGCCTCAGCTACCTAGAGAGGCACTCTGCAACTTAGTGAGACCCTGTTTCAAAATAAAGAATAAAAAAATAGGGCTGGAGGTAGAATGCCCCTCCTGGGTTCAATCTCCTAGTACCGCAAAAAAAAAAAAAAAAAAAAAAAATGACAAGAGGGGAGGAGGGGAGGTTACAGAACAATAGTAAAACTATGAAATGATGTATAATAATGAACTTTAGTAATTGTAACACATTTTATCCTACAACTTGCTATATCAGCCATTCTGAGTATTTTCATCACTTTAGTTTATATATTGAAGCCACATGGAGAAGACTAATTTTCAGCCACAGCTGCAGAACTGCTTGGCTAACTATTTTAGACTTCACACCCATACTGACCTATTGCCCATTTTACAGAGTTATCACTATCACTTGTCATACTGATTCAAACCCTTAGCTCAAATCTCTTACTCTTTGATATCTTTTGATTCCAATTGTGAATTGTCAGATACCATC
>PVLC010019809.1:0-30250 GCA_004027655.1 Graphiurus murinus
ATCCCTTCCAGGGCCTTCCTCCTTGGGGCACTTACAGAGACTCTCATCAACCTAGCGAGACTCTGTTTCAAAATAAAAATAAAATCAGGCTGGGGTCGTAGCTTGGGCCTCCCTCAGCAGCTCTAGGACACATTTGTGGCCCAAAGCAAAAGTGAAAGGTCACTGTTGGCTACCCCCACCTCGCCTCTGGCCTAGAGAACTCCCCCGGTCATCTTGTAGTAGGAACACAGACAGGGGGACAGAGTCTAACTCTCTTAGCTCCCTTCCAGTCTCAGGGACTCTTGGAATAAAATCTTCCTGCCCCCATGTTCCTGGAGCATTCTGTGGGTCTGGCAAACAGAAGATCAACCAGAAGAGCCAGCCTCCCATTGCTCACCTGGAGAGGAGGGGGCAGGAAGAGAAGGGAAGTGCCAGGCTGACCTCCCCAAAGGAAAAGAGTGAGCAGCCTTCTAGGAAGGCAAGCCTCTCTCAAGTTCCAAACATCTCCCCTCCTCTCCAGGGCCCCGGATGGCTGGACCGCTGCAAGAAAGTCAGAGGAAACAAGACCTCTGGGAACCTTCGTGGAGTTCCACCCTACACCATCCTTCCTCCACCCTGGGGAACAGAACTGAAACCTAGAGAAGCCTGGGGCCTGGGTCAGGTCCCGTGAACCTGGATTCTACTCGCCCAGCACCAGGTTCTCCTATATATAGCACCCTGGGCTCCAACACAGCTCTCTTCAACCAGCCCTAGCAAGAAAAGGAACTTGGGGAACTTTCACCTAATGAATGAATGAGTGGATGGATGGATAAAAGCAAGGAGTGGTAGAGAACTCCTGTAATCTCAGTGCTTGGGAGGCTGGGACAGGAGACTCAAGGCCAGCCTCAGCTACTTAGCATGACCCTGTTTCTGAGTGAAAAATAAAACAGGGATGGGAGTGTAGCTCAGAGGTAGAATGCCCCCTGGGCTCAATCCCCAGCATCCCCCACCCCACCCCCCACATATACACATACACAAAGGAAAAAAAAGAAAGAAATGGTAAAAACGTAAGTCCCCTCCTCACACACGAAGGAAATGTCTAGCTTTCTAGCTGAACCCTCAGGGGGCAGCTCCTCAATAGTGGACTTCTCAGACAGACCCTCCTGGCCTCGAATGCTCCCACTTCAGGCTGGACCCTGAGTGGGGAAATGAAACTGAGCAGCAGGAACAAACTTGGCCTGAACTTTGTCCAAAATTCAAAAGACTGAGTGGAGGAGGCGGAGGAAAGGCAACCAAGCCCTCTCCCTGGTAGCTCCCTAAGGGAAGGGAGGGTCAGAGGGACTTATAAAGAGGCCTTTGAGGGCTTTCAAAGGGGCTCCTGCCACCCTGCACGGCTGAGGTGGGGCTGGGGGGCACAGACTGCCTCTGCTGACAGACAGAGGCCAGAGGGAGCCGGGAATGGGGGCAGCCCCCGCCCCCGGCCAGTGTCAGGCAGCAATTCTATGGCCTCTTTATGCAGGCCAGCGTCCCCACACCCCGCCCGGGCACATCAAACAGCCGCAGCCCCCACCCTGACCCTGCTGGCCAGCGACCCTGTGTCCTCCCTCCACACTCACAAAAGCCGAGCCACTTTCTCACACGCTCCTGGGGAAGCTCGAAGCACGCTCCTCCACCCTCCAGGCCACCCGCCACCCCGCCCCAGAGGGGGAACCCCAGCCTGGGGAAGGCTAGCCCACAGGATCCATGACTCAGCTGAAGAGAGGGGTGGGGTTACCCCCATTAAATACCCTAGCACACCCCACCAAGGCTGCCCTGCCCCAGGCCAGGCTGCCTTACAGGGAGGAAACAGGGGGACCCCCCTCCTCCAAACTGGACAGGACCCCAGTACCTCATTCTACGCTGAGCTCTCCTGGAACCTCTGGCTGAGGTCAGGGAGAGTGACCTCTCAGGTGTTGGAGTTCACCAGGCTAGCATCCCTATAGCTCCTCCCAGTGCCCTGGGCCTTGCCTAATAAAACCTGGCACTCCCCAGATGAACTGCACCCTAAAGAGCCTTGGGGATGCCCTAGAACTCCCCATCCTTACAGACCCCTTTGTTAGGAATGCTGAGCCACTGTGGGAATTCCTACCTGGGCTGCTGGGGGGAGGGGGGCACACAGCATGACACTACCTGAGACCTAGGTGTCTTCCAACCTATTTGGTCTTTGATTCTATAGAACCCAATATTTCTCAAGCAATGGAGATCTCTGCTTTCCCCAGTCCCAGCCCTAGAAAAATCCAACAGTGGTTTGGACAAGCAGCTGAGGCCCATTACCTCACAAAAGTCCCAAAGACACCTGAGGACATTGCTCAGAAAGCAACCTCTCCACCCAGAGGGGATCCTAAGAAAGAATGAGGGCTGAGAAGCAGGGAAAAGGGGACCCCAGCCCCGCCCAGACTTGCTCCCTAGCTCTGGCTCCCCCAGGGCCTGGAGGCCCGGGATTTAGAGTTCACCCTGCTGAGCGGCCTTTTCTTCCCCCTGACTGGAAGCCTTCTGCTTAGCAGCTTGTCAGAGAGAGTGAGGGGCTGCAGGCCAGGACACAAAGGGGGATTAGGGAGAAACCTCTCAGCCCGCAGAGTAATCCATCAAACTCTCTCCCGGCTGCCAGCGCCAGCCCCTTCCCACTCAATTCCCCTTCCAGCTGCTGCTGGCCCCCACCCCCTCCGGCTCCAGAGCCCCGTCACATCGGCCAGCAAAGAGAATCCCAGGCCCTGGGGGGGCAGAGGGGGCACACCACAGACACTGGGAAAAGGGCAACGGCCCCCTCCCCTCACTCACCCCCAATGTGTGAAAACCCAACAGGTGGCGGTGGCTCAGTGGAGAGCTGCTTTTGTTGCCCTGTCTGAGAACCCCAGCCCAGCTTCGGGAAGGAAACTATGCAGGAGGAGACTGGGGGAAGGGGGGGAGAGGGACAGCCAGGCACTCCCAGGAGCCCACACTGATCTCCCCTCCCCTCTCCAATCCAGTGACAGGGATTCTGGGGCTGGCCTGACCCTCACCTTGGCCAGTTAGTCCCTGCCAGCCTGAACCCAGGCTGAAGTGCCTCTCCCAAGGATCACCTGGCCATCCATGGTGACAGTCAACACAGCCAGCCACCCATTTGGATTCCAGGCACCTGGGCCTCCTGACCAGACCATTTCTGAGAACAGCTGCCAGTCAAGGTCACACTGAGCACAGCCTCCACACGGGGACAAGCTGGTTCTGGTGCCGCAGAGGACCTTGGTTCAGGAGTTAGATGGACCTGGGTTTGCATGCCAGGTCTGCTACTTATAACCACGTGAGCTTCTTCCTGGACCTCCCAGGCCAAGCTTCAGCTCCCTCATCTACAATTAACAGCACTCACATTTACTACATGCATGCCAGGCACTCTTCCAAGCGCTTTAATCTTCTAACCACCGGATGAGGAGGGTGCAACTAGTATGCCCATTTCACAGGTGAGGAAACTTAGATTAATACCACAAACTCTGGCTGGGCATGGGGCTAGCGGTGCAGCGCCTGCCCAGCGCGTGCAAGGCCCTGGGTTCCAGTGGGGGCACCAACATCATAGACATGCAGTGTGTTTGAGATAAATGATGCAAAGGTTCCTCAGTGGAGGGAGCCTGGCAGGGGCTTTCTCCTTCCCAAACATAGTGGTCCAGAGGTTCAACTATGCCTTTCCTCTCCGCTTCCTCCCCCCTCTCACCCGAGTGCACACACCCCTTGCAGCCCCCAGCAGGCAAGAGGAATGCCAAGAATGTGAAGGCCTCCCCAGGTGCTGGCCCCAACAGGTGAGAGAGGTCACTGCCACAAACTTGCCTGAGTGGGAAGGCTGAGAAGGGAGTTCTGAGGGTGGAATAAATGTCCTACAGTTTTGAGACAGGGTGGTTTCCATCCAAGGAAACCCCTACTAACTGCCCAGGTGTCTGGCACATATTAGGTGCTTTGATAACACCTTCCAAAAATCCATTCAATGCCTACTATCCTACAAGGTAGGGATTTAATATTCCTGCCTCACAAGGATTAAATAAAAAAAGATCAGTCTTGGAAAGCTTAACATGCCCAAGGTTGCACAAATAAAAACAGAAATTTTGGAACCATTTGAAAATTCTGGAAAGCATTTTGAATTGGAATCCAAGAGAGTGTGGTCCTATTCTAACAATGTTTAGAGCTGTGTAGTCTGCACAAGCCATTTTACCTCTCTGGGACTCAGTGTCCACACCTGTAAAACAAGAGCTAGTCTAAATAATGTGCGAGGTTCTTTCCAGGTGTGTGGCTAGGTGATCTTGTGCCCATTTCCCGCTCTACCTGGACAGGTGCCCACTGAGGGCTCACAGACAAAGCCTTGTGGCATCAGGAAAGGGGTTTTCACAGCCTTCCACCAATGGGAGTTGAGAAGAACCCAGTGGAGAAGGGCTCGCAGCTGCCCTTACCCCATCCAATACCTGCCCACACACTACTCAAGCATGGTGCCAAGGGTCAGTGGCCACCTGAAACCAGGCCAAGTAAGCAGGACATCTGGGGGCAGACTGCCCTCTTCCCTACTACTTCCCAGAGTTGGACTCTGTTCCTGGCAGAAATTCGTAACTAAATTCTTTCTCTCTTTGAGCTATACTAAATACAGAGTACCAAAAACTCCTGTGGTCCAGGGTGGGGGAAGAGAAACTCTGGATGGGGAATGGGGAATTTGGCACAGTTTTTGGGCCACTGAGAAGTTCCCTCCGCCTCCTTCCTCCTCTTCCTACAGCTCCTGCAACATGAAACCTGAATGGCCTCTCTCCTAGTGAACTTGACCCTCGTCAGTCAGCCAGGCCAGACCAGGCAGCTCTCCCCATCCGAGTACAGCCAATCCTGGTCCTCTGCCTCAGAAAGTGAGGTGTGTAGGAAAGAGGCCAAGATACTGAGCATTTGGGCAAACCCACAGATGAGCAGCACCCTGGCCCAAGGGCCAGACCTGGGTACTGGTCCCAGCTCTGCACATCCTCCAGAGCTACAAATGCAATGGTCTTAAGGGTCCTATCAGTCTTGACATCCTCAGGTGTGTGACCAGCCCCATTTATAATCAGAGGTCTTTGGGTCAGACTCAGTTCTAGAATCTGAGAGTCTTGAGAGCGAGTTCTCAAAACAGTCACTTGGTGGAGAGTGAGATGAGAGCAGGCCCCTAAAGAGACTATGAGTGAGTTTGCCCGCTCAGCCTTGCAGGAAGTGTGCAACCAAAATGCCCCCTAAAGGTAAATGAAAGAGCACTGAAACCCACCCACCCATCCAACACTTACTGAACACCAATTATGTATGAGCTCACTATGAAGGCACCGGGCATACCGAAACCACTGACTGCAGCTCCTGCAACAAAATGCAATCAGTGTGCACTGAGGTGGTACAGTGGTAAGACAAACATCCACGGAGCAGGTGTCAGAGGTGGGAAGCATGTTTAGGGCTTCCCAGAGGAAGTGAACAATGCTGAACCTTGAAAGATAAGCAGGTAGGCACTCTGCAGGAAGGGTAGAGGTCTGCAAACCAAGGCCTCTGGAGCCTGGGATTTCTAGACACGTCCACCCCTCCTATTAACTCCCCCCCCCCCCACACACACACAGTGAGATGTGTGGGAAAGAATAAGAGACCCAAAACCCTGGGATAGGGCTTTGATCTCAGGTCTGGCCCTGTTATCTGTGTGTCTTAGATGAAGTGTCACATCTCCTTAACCCCAAGATGGGCGATTCATCATAACTGGGCTGGCTTTTGCTTCCCAAGTAGTTGCTCCAGTTACTTCCTCTTCCTAAAGGGCCTCTCCCCTTCACCTGAACCCTGTTCAGATCAAGTCCACACCTCCTCCGGAGCTCCCGGAACCCAAGTTGTCAAGTCCTCCTCTCTCTCCAAAATCTTTACTGTGCTTACCCAGTACCCATCAGAGTGGATACCACACAGGGTCCTTGGGTCTCTGGTTTGTAGTCCTGGCCCATCACACACACCCCCAACAGCTTTCAGCTCCTGGAATTGGGGAGTAAAAGACTCCAGCACAGGCCCCCATGAGAAAGGACAACAAAGCTCTCTCTAGTGACAGGAGCCAGGAGTGGGAATCCACACCGCCACATCTCTAGGATGGGTCAGGGGCTCCAAGCCAGGGCCCTGTCTGTCCGCTCAAAGTATACCTGAAATTAGGGAAGAATGGCCTAGATTTGTTGACCAAGGAGCTGTGGGCTACGAGACCAGCATCTGGCCTCCAACTGACTTACACATACACCCAGAGAGAGGAACCTCCAGAATTAACAAGGAAGGGGAGGCCAGTAAACGTCTATTGAGTACCTGGTCTGGCAGGCACTTTGTTAAATATGCATATCACAACCTCACCAAGTGAATATCATCTCCATTTTAAAGACAAAGAAACCAAGGCCAGTGGGGTGGGATGGGGGGAATCTCTAGCCTCAGAGACAAGAAGCCCCAATCATTCAAGGTTGGTGGCAAACTGTGGATTTCTTCCCATGGAGGAGGAAACCCAGACCACATAGTAGAAGAAGGAATTAAACAGGAAGTTCTGGCCACGAATCAGGACCATTCCGTGATGGCTCTGTCACCAGCCCCTGCCCCCAAGCAGGGACACTTAATACACTGGACAAAGCTCAACACTCCAGCTCTATTGCTGAGAGACAAGTGGCATCAGCGTTCAAGACACTGGGCCTGGTACCAACTGGTCCAGCCTCCGCCCCTGCTGTCCAGCAAACAGGGCCACTAACTGTTCAAAGAAAGCTAGGCTGGACTTTTCTCTGGACACCAAGAGCAGTACAAAAGAACCCACTGGCTGGGGAGTGAGGACCGAGTCCCCACTTCAGAGTACTCTCCCCACAGTTTTCCTAAAAGTAACAAATAACCTTTCTGCATAGAAGGCTAACCTTCCAGGACACTTTCATCACCTTATAGTACCCTTCACTTCAATCTGTGAAGAGCCCTTGCCGGGCATGGTGATACATGCCTGTAATCCCAGTACTTGGGAGGCTGGGACAGGAAGATCACAGGTTCCAGGCCAGTCACAGCAACTTACCAAGATCCCGTAAGATCTGGGGATGTGGCTCAAGAGGTAGAATGCCCCTGGGTTCAATCCCCAGTACTCAAAGAAAAAGAAAAGCCAGGCGTGGTGGTGCACACTTGTAATCCCAGCATTTGGGAGGCTGAGACAGGAGGATCCGGGTTCACGGCCAGCCTTGGCTACATAGTGAGGCACTCTGCAACTTAGTGAGACCCGGTTTCAAAATAAAGAATAAAAAATAGGGCTGGGGGTATAGTTCGGAGGTAGAATGCCCCTGAGTTCAATCCCCAGTATCACAAAAAAAAAAAAAAAAATACTTTCAGCAAGTAGGCCAGCCAGACAGAGGGGTCTGGACCAATCCCCAAACAAGTCACACAGTGCTGATGGAAGAGACTGAGATACCGGTCCCGGTATGTTCTTTGCACCAGGCTACAAGTTCAACTGCAGATGTGTCACTCATAGCTTACACATGGGGATGTGTGGCATAATTCCCTTGCTAAGAAACTCTGGTTTCTAAGTTAAACCACAATGATTGCCTCAATTGTCACCAAACAGCAGCTGACATTTACCAAGTTCTTTTTACAAGCAGCTGCTGTGCTCAGATTTACCTACATCAGCTTATTTAATCCTTGCAATACTGTGAGGTAGGTACTATTATTCTCATTTTACAGAGAAAGCTGAAGCTCAGAGAGGTCAAATAACTTGCGCAAGAGCAAACAGAATTCAAACCATTTTGCTAGAGCCAAATTTCCTAACTATTCTAATGACTCCCCAAAGTCCAGGAGACCTTGCTCCCAAAGAAATAAGGTCTTCAACAGACTTTTATTTATTTATTTATTTATTTATTTATTTATTTATTTATTTATTTTTAAAGAGCAAGGTCCTGGAAAAAAGTCCCAGGCTGGGTGTTTCAGTCACAGGTGACAAATGTAATGGATAACAGCTTCAGTCACAGGTGACAACCATAACAGATAACAGTACTAGCTAACACATGTATACAATGTATCAGGCACACCGGTGCTCTATATGCATTATTTAATAAAGCTGTGCTTTTTAGGCTTTATGTATAAATATTATCTATACTCGCTATAATCTAGTAAATAACAAAGCTACAAAGGAGGTATGATCATTACCACTACCATCATCCCATTTTGCAGGCAGGCATGCTGAGGCTTGGAAGAAGCTAAGCGATTTCCCAAGCTAGTGGAATAGAGTTAATGAAACAGCCAGTGTATAAACTTATCTTTCTGGCTGGCTGGGTTTTTATCCCGGAGGTGTTATCAGGTTCTAATGGTCCAGATGATAGTGCCTGAAGTTAACCTCACTTCCAGAGTCCTCAGTCCATCCCTCCCTGCCTTCCCACCTTCTCCCTCCAGAGCTCTGCTCAGGCTGAGAGCTCCAGCTGGGGACCCGCACACCAACCCTCCATCACCCAGTGGCCTGGCAGGGCCATAGTGGACCACCCAGGCTCACTGTCCAGCTCCTCCTTCTCCTCCAGGGTTAGTCAAGGAGAGGCAGGGGGAATTCACCACATACTCCATGAGTGCACAGGAAAGCTTCCTCCCCCAGCACACACCCGCTAAATTGGGGCCTGTATGTCCACAGCTGTACATTCATCCACAGCTGTATTTTTATCATCAGACTCATCCGGCTGACTCAAGCACCATTTTCGGGGCACTTTTAGAACAACAGAGTCCTGGCTCCAGGACAGGCCTGGGGGGGAGGAGATAAGGGAGGAATGAGGGGATGAAACGGATCCAACAGAAGGGCCTGTGACCTCGAATTATGTCCACAGACTCCCTAAAACATGCTTCCCTCTGACTTTTCCCAGCTGAGCCCAGACTCCTGGGCCCTCCTCCCTCCCACCTCAAGCCAGCCTGCTCCCCCTGCCTCAGACAGGTGGATCCACACCAAGGCTGTTGGGGCCCTGAAAGGAGATCTGCCAGGTGCTTCAGAAGTCCCCATGGCGGCCGGACCACCACTGCTGAGCAAAGCTTCCAGGAGTCCAACAAGGGTCACTCTGTGCTCTGGTCTATGGCAACACCCGGCTGTGCAGTCCTGGGGCAGCAAGCAGCTGGGCTATTCTTAGTCTCCACGCAACCCGGACTGGGTCGGTGTAACAGCTGAAGGGCAAGCAGGTACCCACCATGCCAAACCCCTCCCTATCCCAACTCTGGCCCTTTGGGGAGAGAGGAAGCACCAGGGAATGGCTTCTGGCCAGGGGGAAAAGTTGAGCAGGTGAAGAGTATGTGTGTGTGTGTCAGAAAAAGGAGGCGGATTCAGAGGTCAAGGGCAAGAGCAACTTCCAGGGCTCCACCCTTGGGGGAAAGAGAAGACTCAGCCTGCAGGTTGGGGGCTTGGCCATTAGTCCATGCTGCTGCCTATGCCTAGAGCTCTGAGAAGCTGCAAGGAATGCCCAGGTACGCCCCACCACACCTGCCTGCTCTTCAGAGAACGCTCCTCATCCTCACCTGAGTCTCTGGAGACAGGAAGAAACAACGGGCTCTCCTCTCAGCTCCCCAGAGGGACCGCCGAGGCTGAGAAGGGGGCACCGCGGTCCCCCCAATCTCAACACTACTCAAAGACTTGCCCCAGGTCTAATGTCCAAAAGAGCTCAGTCTCTCTTCCCTCCCTTAATAACCACCTCGCTCTTCCCCAAAAAACCTGGCCGAGGCTGAGCACCCCGAGGCGTCCCGGCCGCGGGCCCCTTTCCCGGCTCCCCCAAGTCCCCGACTGTACGCGCCGCGGTGACTCATCCTGCCCCTTTCCGGCGAAGCCCAGACAAGGGAAGAAAATAAATGCAACTTTCCAAAGAAAACTCTGACGCGGAGGCTGCAACAGGAGCGAACGGCCGGCCCGGGGCTCCGGGGAGGGACCGCTCCCCGCCCACCCGGCCCGGCCGGGACAGCCGGACGACCGCGGCGCCTCCCGCCCAGCACGGAAGAAAGCCCAGCTCCGAGGGGGGCTCGGGCGGGCGCCGGGCACTCTGCACCCGCCCGCGGCAGAGCGGGATCCGTGCCCCTGGGCGCCCGCAGCCCCGCGTCCCCCTCTGGGATTCGCGCGGGGCTCGGCGCGCAGTGCCCGGGACCGCCACGACGCGGCCCCATCCCGCGGGGTGCAAAACACGCGACACCGCGGAGCTCGGCCGCGCAGCGCCCCTCCCTTTCCCGCGCCGGGACCCGGTCCCCTGGGAGAGGAGGGGGCGCGCTCCTACCTGGCTGAGGCGTGCGGCTGTCACCCGGGGCTGGCGCGTGCAAGCTGGTCCCCCCCCCTCCCTTATCTCTCCCCCACGCGCGCCAGCCGGCGGCTTTTAAATCTCCAGGTTACTCCACGGGGGGAGAGAGCATGCGCGCTGGGGCTACCAGGAGGGGGGCGGGGCGAGGCGGGACGGAGGTGGGGGGTGCTGGGAGGGGGATGGAGGGGTGGGGCTGGTACCCAAGGGAAGAAAGCGGGAGGTCGCGAAGCTGTCTTTGTAGCCGCGGCCGCGACGCGCAGCCCCCGCGCAGCTCCCAGACAGCCCTGTCATTACCTAGGGTCCTGTACCGCCCCCTCTGCCTCTCGCCACCAAAATATTTAGGTAAAAGCTACCCGGCTCCACGGGGCACCTCCCCTGCCTCCCCGGGAGGTAGTCTGCGACCATTGCCCCCGCGTGCCTTTCTGGCCACCCCGTCCTCCAGTCACAGCAGCACCCCACCCATCCAGGTCCCTCCCTGGAAGGGAGAAGTCACATTCTTCCGAGTTACTCTCCCTTACCGCTTGCTCTTCTCCGACGCACATACTGCTAACTCAGTCCTTTTTGCAGCTCAAAACCAAACTCCAATTTTTTTTTTTCCTCCTTAAGGACGTGATTGGAAAGAAAGGGTGATAAGTTGCCAGTAAAATGTTCTCTGTGTCAGCTGTTGAACAAAGTCCCAACAGGTACCTGTTTCTAGGATGCTTTTGACAAGAGCTGAAAGGTACAGGTGGAGGCAGATAATTGGAGTCCTGGGGTGGCCCCTGGGTGGGACGGGGCCCCTGGTGTCTTTTCTTCCATGGAGTTTTATTAAGGTGGAGAGAAATCCAATTTAGGCAGATTGTTGACTTGAATCCCAGAGTCCCTCAGTATCTTCTGGTTCATGTTCATGTAATACATGGTGCATTCAACCAGCCACAAAAATATTAGGGAAAAATGTTCTATTATTGCTGTTGCACTTGCTATGTAGTTAGGCCTTGGATGGTTTGGGTTATGTCTGTAGGAACATGTACAGACATTTTTTCCTTGTCTTATCCCCTAAACAACTATTTACATAGGATTTACATCATAATGGGTATTACTAGTGATCTAACAACAATTTAAGGACTACAGGAGGATTTGTGTAGGTTTGTTTGGAAACACTACACCATGTTATAGAGGGGATGTGGGCATCTGTGGATTTGGTTATCCATGGGGGTTCTGGAACCAGTCAGCACTAGAAAGTCCCAGGAGACGCCTTTGAAGGGGAGGACCTTGTTGGCCTCTGGCCAGAACTTGTCACTGGGCTCTAACACTGGCCCTGTGTCAGCTGGCCGTGTGACATGGGGCAAGTCCCCTGCCTGTTCTCAGCCTCTGTGAGAAGAGGCAGCCAGACGATCCCTAAAGGCACCTCCAGCTGGGAGGCCTAGGGAGGCTGAGCAGAAAGGGAGACAGGGAGCCGGGTGTGGTGGCGCAAGCTTGTAATCCCAGCATTTGGGAGGCTGAGACTGTAGGATCCCGGTCTGTGGCCAGTCTCAGCTACTTAGTGAGGCACTCTGCAACTTAGTGAGACCCTGTTTCAAAAATAAAATTATAAATAATAGGGCTGGGGGTATAGTTTGGAGGTAGAATGCCCCTGAGTTCAATCCCCAATACCGCAAAAAAAAAAAAGAAAGGGAGACAGGGGAGGGAGGGGAGCCCTGATGATGGTCTTAAGGAAGAGAGTGCGGGTGCAGGAGCCAGCAGAGCTGAGCAAAGTCAAGAATCTACCCTTTGAATCACTACACAAGTTTCACTTGAAAACTCCACAGCATGGCTTCCCCAGGAGCACACACCTCCAGCCGCCTGGGACCCTGGTTTTCCAACGCCTTTGGCATGCCGATTTGTGGCCAGCAGCAACCAGGGTGGAGTCCTGGGTCCCTTGGACTGGTGTCCCCTTGGCCCCGGGAAAAAGGGCAGGAGTCAGGGGGAATGCCAGGTCAGCTGGAAAATTACAGAGGCAGAAGGGGGTGGACAGTGGTATTTTCCAGGCTTGGGAAGGAACACTGGGAGAAGGAGGGGGTTGTCCCACCTCAGAGAACTTGGAGTCCTCCTCCTCTCCCTGTACCCCAAATCTTACCAGGGGCCTATGTGCCTTAACGTCTTGGGACGTGGGGACGAGGAAGGAGGGCTCCAGAGATGAGCAGACAGAGTGGTGAGATTCTAGACCCCACCCAGCAGCCACCTGAACTCACCTGGTCACCCCTCCCCAAGGGAGGTGATGCTTCCTTACCAAACCAAGTGGACAAGCTTTCCCAGTGCTGCAGGACCCTCTGCTCTGAAACCCTTGCCCCTGCTGCTGCTGCTGTAGCCTCTTGTGATAATGATAGTTAACCATTACTGACTGTGCCAGGCACTGTTTCTAAATGCTTTGTGTGTGTGTTAGTTCATTGAATCCTTAGGAAAACTCAGGAAATGGGTGCCATTTTCAGATAAATCAAGACAATTTCCCAGTTTAGTTTACTTCCTCCCATTCCCCTCCACCACCACCCCCCCAACACACAGTCTCTGGGCTCCAGGAACAAGGCCGGGGCACCAGACTGGCCAGTGATTTCAGAGCCCCAGAGAAAGCCCTAAACCCACACACACTACCCGCCAAGATAGTGTGCCCTTTTGAGGCAAATCACTACTCTGAGCCTCAGTTCTGTACCATGTCAGCTGTAGGAAAACTAACATGTCCTAACCCCTTCCTTCCTTCTCCCTCCCCCACCACACATGCACATGCAAAACCCCGACTCCCTAGTCACTTCCCATTTATAGGAAATGGAGGATGATGTGGGGAGCGAGGAGGCCATCCTTGGGGAACTGCTAATAGTCTGGCTGGATATTGGAGAAACCAAAGATGCTGGCAAATGCATTAGCAGCTTCTGCCCCACCCCCACCCCCAGCCTCTCCCAGAGCAAGCATCATCTACAGAGATAAGATACCCAGCTGGGACTGGGCGGCTTCCAGGAAGGCTGGGAAGCTATGAAGGACCTGGACCCCTTGCTGTTCTCTTCTCCTCCCACCATCTCCATTATCTAAGCACTGTGGTCCATTTCAGATCTCTTTGCTTCTTCCCCTGCCTCCCTCAAGATGAGGGTGAGCAGTGTTTTTACGCATAAGGGCCACCAAAAGGGACAAATCCTGGCTGTGGCCTTGGAAGGAAGAGGGATGGATTCCCAGGACACAGCAATTTCATTCCTGAGATTTCTCTTGCAGCAAAATAATGAGATGTTTGTATCAGAAGTATGTAAAAGATGTTCATTTTGGCATTCTTTATAATAGTGAAAAGTTATAAATGATTTAAATGTAGAATAATAAGTCCCTGGATAAGCAAATTATGGTAAATTCACACATTGGAACACTATGCTGCCATTAAAAATGATGACACAGGCCAGGTATGGTGGCACATGCCTGTAATCCCAGTACTTGAGAGGCTAAAACAGGAGGATTGCAGTGTGAAGTAACTTAGCAAGACCCTGTTTCAAAATAAAAATAATGGGTTGGGGATGTGGCTCAAGGGTAGAGCACTTGCCTAGTATGTACAAGGCCCTGGGTTCAACCTCCAATACCACAGAAAATAAATAAAATAAAATATTAAAAAGGGCTGGGTAGGTAACTCAGTGGTATAGCACTCCACTGTACGATATACATTTATGTGTGTGTGGTACTGGGGATTAAACCCAAGGGTGCTATATCACTGAGCTATATCCCTATCCCCTTTTTTTGTTTTATTTTTAAACAGGGTCTCTCTAAGTTGCTGAGGCTGACCTTGAACCTGCAATCCTCTAGTCTTGGCCTACCAAGTACTGGGATTACAGGTGTACACCACTGTGCCCGGCTTGATTTTTTTTTTTTTTTTTTGCAGTACTGGGAGTTGAACTCAGGGGCATTCTACCTCCGAGCTACACCCCCAGCCCTATTTTTTATTCTTTATTTTGAAACTGAGTCTCACTAAGTTGCGGAGTGTCTCACTAGGTAGCTGAGGCTGGCCGCGAACCCGGATCCTCCGGTCTCAGCCTCCCGAATGCTGGGATTACAAGCGTGCGCCACCACGCCCGGCGCTTGATTTTTTTTTAATTAATTATATTCTAATGTCTAATGTTTGGATCTTGGAACAGAAAAAGGACATTAATGGAAAAACTGTAATCTGAAAAGGTCTGTAGTTTATTTTTTTCTTTTTTTCAGTACTAGGGATTGAACCTAAGGGAATTTTACCTCTGAGCTATACCCCCAGTCCTATTTTTTACTCTTTACTTTGAAACAGGGTCTCACTAAGTTGTGGAGGGCCTCACTAAGTAGCTGAGGCTGGCTGTGAACCTGGATCCTCCAGTCTCGACCTCCCAAGTACTGGGTTTACAAGGGTGTGCCACCACGCCTGGCTTGTCTGTAGTTTAGTAAGTAACATTTTATCAATGTTAGCATCTCAGTTTTGAGCATATATGCATTGTTTATGTAAGATGTTAACATTAGAGGAAAATTGACTGAAGGGATATACAGAAATTCAGTATTATAGCTGGGCATGGTAGCACATTCTTGTAATCCCAATACTTGCGAGACTGAGGATTGCAGGCTCAAGGCCAGCCTCAGCAACTTAGCAAGACCCTGTTTCAAAATTAAAAAAAAAAAATAGGATTGGGGGTGTGAATCAGAGGTAAAATGCCCCTGGGTTAAATCTGCAGTACTCCTCACCCAAGAAAAAGACATTAAGTATTATTTTTGCACTCTGAAATTATTCCAAAATAAAAGAGATCTTAACATGAGATATATATCTACACAGAAGAAATAATAAATGATAAGAAAAACATGGCTGAAAGGTGAAAACTGATTTTTTTTTTTTTTTTTTTTTTTTTTTGCGGTACTAGGGATTGAACTCAGGGGCATTCTACCTCTGAGCTACACCCCCAGTCCTATATTTTTTTATTCTTTATTTTGAAACCGAGTCTCACTTAGTTGCAGAGTGTCTCACTAGGTAGCTGAGGCTGGCCGCGAACCCGGATCCTCCAGTCTCAGCCTCCCGAATGCTGGGATTACAAGTGTGCGCCACCACACCCGGCTAAAACTGATTTTTTAAGAGTGGAAGGATGCTGGGTGTGGTGGCACATACCTGTAATCTCAATACTTGGGAAGCTGAGACAGGAGGATCACAGGTTTGAAGCCAGCCTCAACAATTTAGCAACGTTCTCAGCAACTTAGTGAGACCCTGTTTCTAAATTAAAAATTAATTTTAAAAGGCTGGTGTGTAGCTTGGAGGTAGAATGCCCCTGGGTTCAATTTCCAGCACTGCACACATACACACAAAAAAGTGGAAAGATGATTTTGATTTGGGGGTGGGAGGAAGGGGGACTTTGTGGTATCTACAGTTTTCTATATGGCTCATAAATTGATTTTATAAATAATCAATTTTTAATTTGTTATGGGGTACTGGGGATTGAGCCCAGGGGCATTCTACCTCTGAGCTACACCCTTAGCCCCATTTTATTTTTCATTTTGGAACAGGGTCTCACTAAGTTGCAGAGGGTCTCACTAAGTTGCTGAGGCTGGCCTTGAACCTGTGATTCTCCTGTCTTAGCCTCCTAAGTATTGAGATTACAGGTGTGCTCCACCATGACCAGTGCTCAATAAATATTATTTTAAGAGACAATAAAAAATCAAATGAACAGCCAGGGCATGGTGGCCTCAGCTACTTAGTGAGGCTCTCTGCAACTTAGTGAGACTCTGTTTCAAAATAAAAATTACAAAATAAGACTGGGGGTGTAGCTTGGAGGTAGAATGCTCCTGGGTTCAATTCCCAGTTACACACACACACACACAAATCAAATGAAGGAAGGAGGAAGAAAAAAGGAATGAGTGGTCACTACTTTGTACCCTTTGTACCCCTCATGTGGACTTCCACTTCCATTTCTGTCCAAAGTGCTAGGGGTCGGGGGATCAGGAGCAGAGGTGGGAGAGCCAGCCCTGAGCACCTCCTTCCCAGGTGGTTTGGGTGAAATAAGGCTGAGCAGAGTTTGAAAGGGGTGAAGAGCAACCTGGAGACTTGTACTTATATGCACACAGCTGGACCTGTTCCACTAGCCCCAAGCACTCTGAGCTTTGGGATATTTTATGGGGACAAAGGCAGGGGAGATTGAAATCCTTGAAAGAATTGGACTGCTGCCCCTTCCCTCTCAAAACCCAAGCTTGGGAATGACTTTGGCCTCTGGTGCTGGAGGTCACTGCGCTTCCTGACTGCTGTCATAGGACAGATGAGCCCAAGACGCTCTGACAAATGAGCCTCTCCCCACACAGCTGGGTACACTCTGATCTTAGTGGCCCCCATGCAGGGACGAATTCAAAACAACCACAAACATGGTCTTCAAGGGTGTTTTCTGCAGGAAGCCTCTTGCTAATGGTGAGCAACAGAAGTCCTTTTACAAAGAGAACTTTCCAAGTCGGGCACAGTGGCACATGCCTATAATCCTAGTATTTGGGAGGCTGAGACTGGAGGATCACAGGTTTGAGGCCAGCTTCAGTAACTTAGCAAGACCCTTAGTAACTTAGCGAGACCCTGCTTCAAAATGAAATAATAAAAAAGGCTGGGGATGTAGCTCGGAGGTAGAATACCCCTGGGTTCAGTCCTTAGTGACAGAGAGAGAGAGAGAGAGAGAGAGAGAGAGAGAGAGAGAGAGAGAGAGAACTTTTCTCTGAATTTAAACTTCCTCCTGAGTCTGCCTCATCTCTACCCAGACCTGTGGAGAACCTAGAACCTGGGGAGAGAAACAGATACCTCTGAAGCAGGAAGATACAGCTGAGCAGAGGTCAGAGGAGGGGTGTGTGCTGAGCCCAAGTCTGCCTGGAAAAAGGGTGACAAAAGTCAGTGTAGAGAAGAAATGGCTTCCGAGGGCAAACCCAGATCAGAGCCACATTCAAGAAAGGAGGTGATGGGGTCACCTTAGGGGCAAGTTCAGGGCTTTTGGGAACCAGGTAAAGGCTAGGTTGGAAGAACACAGTATCCTTTGCAGTTCCGAGATCCAAGGACACATTCCAGTCTTTTTGGCCTCCTGTATTTTAGGGGCATCAGCAAACTTTATACTTCCTAGAGCTGACTGTCATCTCTCTGAGATCAGAAACTGTACCCCTACATTTGGTTGTTTGTTGGTCCCCTCCCTCCCCTACATGTTGCTGGTGAGGGAACCCAGGGTCTCAGGCATGCTAGGCAAGCATTCTACCCTACACACAGCACAGCATCACATTTAGGATTCCGTACAGAAGACAGAAGGAACAAACGTGCTTTGAAACCCTCCCCTACATAAGGAATTTATGCAGTAGTCTGAATATGCATTGTATTCTTACCCAACAGCTTTCTCCATTTAAAAAAAAAAAGTGACTTGAGCTTGTTAGTTAATAAATGTTTGCTGGATGAGAAACAATGATTGGATGCAAAGTAAGTGAAGGTCTGTCTGATTCCAGAGCTTCCTGGTGAAAGATCTCCACCTGGGTGCTGAGCTGGCACTACTCTGTTGCCTCTGGCTGTCCATTCCCCTCCACAGTTAGCCCCTCAGGTGAGCTGAGCTCTGAGTAAAATGCCCACATTCACAGAACAGTCACCACCCTGCCCCAGGCATTTTGGAAGGCAGCCCAGGTCACTGAAAGTCTTTCCACTTAGAAACCTACAAGGAGGGTGTCAGGTTCACTCCAGAAACCCCCAGGGGCAGGAGATACTGTTACCTTCTATGCTTCCTCCTCACAGCCCTGACCAAGTTCCATCAAATATCTAAAGCCAGCCAGGTGTGGTGGTGCACACTTGTACTCCTGGTACTTGGGAGGTGGAGACAGGAAGGTAGCAGGTTCAAGGCCAGCCTTAGCAACTTAGTGAGACCCTGTTTCAAAAAAAAAGGGGGGGGATGGTGATGTAGCTCAGAGGTAGAACACCTCTGGGTTCAATCCCTAGTACCAATAAATAATTAATCAATGGATAAATCTAACACCAATCCCAAGGTCTGGGATGATAAGGTCATGGTGGGGCTGGGGTGTGACTCAGTGGTAGGGGGCTTGCCTAGCAGGTGTGAAGCCCTGGGTTCCATCCCCAGCACCACAAAAAAACCATCAGAGAGCTGTGCAGAAAGGCTATAGACTACCTTGGAAGTAAAGAATGGTTGGAGTTCATGGGATAAATGGGGGAAGCTGGGCAGAGGGGGCAGTTCTGAGCTGGGGCTTCGAGGCCCGGGTGCTGGGGAGGGGGGACAGTAGTTACTGGGTTCTGTGGTATACCTGGCAGCTCCTGAGCGCTTTCATAGACATCCCTGGGTTGTTTCTCTCCAGAACCTAGAAGGTGGGAAAGTGCCACCTCCTTTCACGGATGGGAAACTGAAGTCGAGTAACTTGCCCACAGCGGCAGAACTGAAGAAAGTGACAGCCCAAGGCCCAGGCACCTGAGGATCTCACAGACCCTAAGCCCTTTGCCTGGCAGCACAGGGAGGCACAGACCAGTGCACTAAGTCACCACAGCGCAGCAGTGTGTCACCGTAGCAGCAGGCTTAGACAGAGCCTGGGAGGCCGAGGAGCCCACAGGGGATCCAGTTTGGTGCTGTCTGTGACTTCAAGCAGTCTTTGGAGTGCGAAAAATAGAGGGGTCAAGCAAGGGGCAGGAGGGCGAGAGGGGAGGCCCAAGATGGGAGGCTCCCATTCTCCCCTGCAGGGCTGACACTCTGACTGCATTGCCAGAATAAAAGGAGGAGGAGTCTTCTCCACTCACCATTAAGTGTTTCCACAGTATTTACTCAACCAGTGTGGCAAGGAGGGCCAACTAAGGGGGGAAAACACAAGGACCACAGCAAGAGACACAAGAGTCCAGACTAGAGGGAGGACTTCCCAGGACATCTGAGGCAAGGTGTAAAATCTCTAACTCTTCTCCTGTGTCTACCCAAGCAGAGTCCTGTGTAATATAGCCCAAGGATAACAGGTATGTGAGATGGCCCATGGCAGCCCCCATCTGGGGGATCTGATGATGTTGGGGAGGCTGCTAGCTGAGCAGCTTTTCCAATTCTAGAAGGGGTGACTGGAGTGTGCCAGGAGTTTGGGAGATAGTCTGGGTCCGGAATGACTTTTGGCAGGATTTGCTACTGTACCTGGACCTGTGGGGGGAGGGGAGGGGAGGAAGCTTGATACCAATTTAAGCGGCTATAAAGCCATTCTCACGGTCTGATGCAATGCTGGAGATCATAAGCAAGTGAGTAATTAATAACTAGATTGTGAACTAGCCTCCTGCCCCGGGGCATGGCACTACTTTTGCACAATCCATCCCCAGGCCTCCGGGGAGGAGTGGCACCAGCCTGGGCCCAGGTGTCTAGGCCAGAACACCAGCCGGGATGGAAGCTCTGGCGGCACAGAAGGCGGTGTGGGCAGGGCCCTCTGCTGGCCCCAGGGCCAGGAAGGGAAGAAAAGGGGCAGCTACAAGTGGCTCGCTTGCCACAAGATGCTTCCTTTGTTCAATGAGACATGAAGAGGAGATGGCAGACTAGCCACCATCCCCCTCTTGTCCACGGCTGACTGTCCAGCAGGTGAAAGAGCCCTTGAGCCAGCAATCACACCAGGTGTGAGGTGCTTACCAGGTGCACGGGGAGGACAGTAGAGACGGAGGACTAGAGGACTCGGTGGGATTCGGAGTGCAGAGACTTCCTCCTTTCTTAGCATGACACTCCTCCCATTTACAGATTTTCCCCACAATTATTTCTTCTTCCCTGTCCCCAGCTACTCTTGATTGTTTTTCTTTCCTCCTTAATTAATTAACTAGTGAATGAATTCATTAATTTCAGAGTCCCTCCCATGACTGCCTTGAACAGTTGAACCTAGTATTCACTTCACAGGTACAACTAGGCACGGCTACATTTACCTTTTTCTAATTTGCATGAAAGAACTGTATGGGTCAGAAGGGACCCTGGCACCTTCTTGGGCCCTGGACCTGATGCTTAGAAAATACCTCCTGGCTCTCATTTCCTCCACTCAACTTTTTATTTTTTTTTAATTTTTTTGGTAGTGGGAATTTAATCCAGGCACATTCTACTACCTCCAAGCTACAACCGCAACACACACACACACACACACACACACACACACACACACACACTTTTTTTACTTTGGGGGTACTGGGAATTGATCTTGGAGACATTCTATCTCCAAGGTACACTCCCAACCCTTTTCATTTTTTATTTTGAAACTGGATCTCATGAAGTCACCGAGGGTCTTACTAAGTTGCTGAGGCTGGCCTCAAACTTGCAACTAGGACCCCTGGCCCTATTTTATTTTTTTACTTGGAAACAGGGTCTCACTATGTTGCTGAGGCTGTTTTCAAACCCAGGATCCTCTTGTCTCATCCTCCAAAGTACTAGGATTATAAGTGTGTGCCACCATGCCTGGCTCCTCCAGCCCTTTTTATAAATTTTACTTTTTGGGTACTGAGAATTGGATTCATAGGCATTCTACCCCTAAGCTCTACCCCCAGCCTTTTTCAGGTTTTTTTTTTTTTTGTGTGTGTGGTACTGAGGATTGAACTCGGGGGCATACTACTTCTAAGCTACACCCCCAGCCCTATTTTTATTTATTTATTTCTCTATTTGTTTATTGTGGTACTGGGGATTGAATTCAAGGGCATTCTACCTCTGAACTACACCCCCAGTCCAATTTTATTTTGAAACAGAGTCTCACTAAGTTGCAGAAGGCCTCACAAATTGCTGAAGCTGGCTGCAAACCTATGATTCTCCTGTCTCAGACTCCCAAGTACTGGGATTACAAGCCTGCACCATCATGCTCGGCTTTATTTTTATTTTGAAACAGAGTCTCACTAGGTTGACAAGAGTGTCACTACTTTCCGAGGCTGTCCTTGAACCTGCAATCTTCCTGTCTCAGCCTCCCAAGTACTGGGATTACAAGCATGTGCCACCATGCCCAGCTGCCCTTTTCATTTTGAAACAAGGTCTCACTAGGTTGCTGAAGGTCTCACTAAGTTACTGAGGCTATTCTCAAACCTGCAACCCTCCTGTCTCAGCCTCCTGAGTACTGGGATTATGGGTATGCACCACCATGCTGGGCTTCCTCCTATCTCATCTTAATCTTATGTGTAGGTACTCTAGAGACCTGGTGGGACACTTCTGGAGTCAGACAGACTTGAGCTGGCTAGTCAGGCCTGCCCTTACTAGCCATACATTCTGGACAAATTACCCAACTTTGCTGAGCCTTGGCTGCTTCTATAGAATGAGAATGGTGGTACCCACTCACAGGGCCGTTACAAGGATCAGGAAGCTCTTAAGCTTAATGTCACAGAGCACCCAGTAATAATCCCTCCCTTCTCCCCTCTGTTCCCCAAGACATCCCTGCTCAGGCCCAATCCCTGCTTCTGTCCCCATTATCCTGCCAATCATATCTGCTTCCCCATTCCCCATACCGTAACACAGCAATCCCTTGCATGTAGATAGCCCTGTTTTCAAAGCACCTTCACAAACAATTCCCATTTGCTCCTCGATGCTCTGAGAGGTGGACAGAAGGGCGTCTATTCTGTTCTATTATTTATGTATTGTTTATGTATGTATTTTGTAGTACTAGAAATGGAACCCAGGGGTGCTTGACCACTGAGCTATATCCCAATCCCCTTTTAAACTTCTGTTGGTACACTGTAATCATACATCATAGTGAGATTCAAAGTGACACAAACATAGGTGCAAGCATCACTTGGTGTGTTTCCCTCTACACCCCCTGCTCCCCCTCCCCCATCCCCCTGCATGTTATAAAACTGGTAGTGATCCCTTCATGTATGGACATGAGCTTATTTGAACTGTTTCCTTCCTCAGATCCTTGTTTTACCCTTCCCCACCTCCCTGCTCCAATCCCCTTCTCTCTCCTCATTTGACTGAAATCCCCTTTGTTTCAAATTTTCATTCTAGCTTCCACATGTGAGAGAAAAACACAACCCTTGAGTTTCTGACACTAGTTGATCTCATTTAGCATAACATTCCCTAGTTCCATCCATTTTCCTGCAAAGGACATAATTTTGTTCTTCTTTATGGCTGAGTAAAATTCCATTGTGTGTATCTACCACATTTTTGTTATCCTTTCGTCTGTTGATAGACACCTAGGTTGGTTCCATAATTTGGTTATTGTGAATTGTGCTTCCATCAACATGGGTATGCGTGTATCACTATAGTATTCTAATTTTAATTGTTTTGGGAAGATACCGAGGCATGGTCTGCCCAGATCTTATTTTTTATTTTGAGACAGTGT
The DNA here is from genome assembly GCA_004027655.1 of Graphiurus murinus. Lineage (NCBI taxonomy): Eukaryota > Metazoa > Chordata > Mammalia > Rodentia > Gliridae > Graphiurus > Graphiurus murinus. The sequence continues at coordinate 22,479 of PVLC010019809.1, forward strand.
CTCGCTAACTTGCCCAGGCTGGCCTCAAACTTGGGTTCCTCCTGCCTCAGCCTCCTGAGTAGCTGGGATTATAAGTGTGCACCGCCAAACTTGGCCATTTTGTTTTATGGGATGAGGCTACAGCAGTGAAGAGTAGCTGGTTTGCTGAGGACTGCAGGGCTGCAGAATGGCAGGGCTGGACTAGTACTCAGGTGAGCTCGCCTTGCACTGAGCTCCCCAGGTATCACAAGAGCATTTCTAGAATTTTACCAACCCATTCTAAGGAACAAAGAGGGGAAGGAGCTGGGCATGGGTGCATTTGCCTGTAATCTCAGTACTTTGAAGGCTGAGACAGGAAGATTGCAGGTTTGAAACAGCGAGACCCTATTTCAAAATAAAAATAAAATAGAGCTGGGGGTATGGCTTGGAGGTAGAATGCCCAGGTTCAATCTCCAGTACCACACACACACAAAGAGTGGGAGGTACCATTTGAAGGTCACACATTCAGAACCTCTCCTCCTCCTCCTCCTCCTCCTCTCCAACCCTGAGCAGCTGGCTCTTCAGGCTTGTCAGGAAACACAGTCTATCTCAGTCTAACGGTCAGAGCTGGAACAGGAAGGCTGAGCCCTATCGGAGAGATGCTGAGCTCAGGCCACATGTGGGAGATGGTCACAATTTGAATAGCGCCTCCAGTTTGATACCGCATGCCATGTGAGACGCGATGGCATTTCCAAGGTCTCCGGCCCTGTGGGGTTGTCCTCCCTCTGCTCACATCTAGATCAGACATGACCTTTTGGTGATAGGAGCCGATCTCCTGACCCTGTGTGGGGCCTGCTCTGCTCAGGCTCCGTCCAAGTCTCTAAGCTATCTGGGTCTGCGCCGCTGTCAGTATAATGGGGAGGCTCACTTTGTCATTCAGGACAGTGTGAGCACAAAGATCATAGCTTGTTTCCATGAATATATTCCTTCCTGGGCTTTATGGTTTTCAAAGTGGTTTAGTGTGCAGTATGTCATTTGGCTCTAGCAGTGACCTTGGAGACAGGTGTTATTATAGGAGGCAAATGTAAACTCAGAGAAATAGTAAATGACTTGTCAAGGCCACAAAGCTACTAGCATTGGAGCCTGGCTTTGCCCTCTAGTCCTCTATCTGCTTCTGAAGAAGGTGACCTAGGGAGCCAGAGGCTCCTGGGTGCTCTGAACTGGGGCAGTGGGACAGAGCAATGTTCTACCTCTGCTCCGTGAGAAGTCTTTTGTGAAAGGGCCTTTACTAGTCGGGCATGGTGGCACACACCTGCAATCCCAGCACTTGGCAGGCTGAGACAGGAGGATTGCAGGTTCAAGGCCATTGACTGGTAACTTTGTGAGATCCCATTTATTTCAGAAATAAAAATAAAGTTAGTACCACCCCCAAAATAAAAAGAGGGCCTTTCCTTGCTCAGAGGGAGCAAGGCAGCAGTGGAGTCTTGCCCCTGGCCCTCCAGACACCCCAGACATGGTGGAAGAAGGCGAGGAGGTGCATTGGAATGGTGCTGGCGGCACGGCCACACTCTGGCACAGTGCCCTCAGCCCTGCGCTTAGGACGGTAGCTGCCTTCCCTTCTGTCCTCAACTCCCTGGTCATCCCAGCACCCTGGCCTTTGCAAGGAGAGAGCCTTTGCCTTTGCATTTTGATCCTTGTCCCGTCCCTGGACAGGCCAGTGAATGTGCGCACACAGCCCCGCCCCCAAGGCCACAGAGCAGCCTCCCTTCATGTCGTGGGCTTCATCAGGCTTGGCGTCTTTGCCACACGAAGGGTGATTATAAACTCCACAGGGAGAGAGTAGCCTGTCATTAGGAGCAGACTTCCCACCTCCCCGAAGCCGCTAGCTCTCCTGTTTTCCCTAAGAATAATCTACTGGAGCTGGCCAGACCGCCCTCCCACGCAGGCCTGCAGGCGGATGTGGAATGGCTTCTGGGAGGAGAGAGGGTGCCAAGGGCTCCTCCCTGGGGTGGGTGGTCTTTGTCTTGGAGAGTTGATGTCCCCAAGACCCATCACTTTGACCAACCCATCCCCCTATCTTCTAGAGAAAACCAGGCCCAGGTAAAGTGAGGCGAGAGGAGCCCCAACAGGGAATGGGCTCCTGTGTGCATGACATGGGGGCCCTTCCCCAAGGGCTCAGGAGGTGGCAGAGAAACCCTGACTGGAAACTGTCCCCTAGGTCTTCCTGTCCTCTCCTTAGCCCCATGTGGCCTCTTAGACAAGCCTTTACTCTTTTTGTTTTTGTGGTACTAGGGATTGAACCCAGCTGGGTTCATTCCAAGAGCTACCCCCCGGCCTTTTTTATTTTTTGTTTTGAAACAGGGTCTAGCTGAGAGCCTTGCTATGTTGCTAAGGCTGTCCTCCTACCTGCCATCTCCTGTCTCAGCCTCCCAAGTACTGGGATTACAGGTATGGGCCACCATACCTGGCTCCCCCAGCCATGTTAGATTTATTATATATATATATATATACATATATATACATATATATATATGTATATATATATATATAGTGTGTATATATATATATATATATATATAGTGTGTGTGTGTGGTACTGGGGATTGAATACAGGAGCTCTACTCTGAACTGTGCCCCCAGCCCTATTTTTTATTCTTTATTTTGAAACAGGGTCTTACTAAGTTGTAGAGGGCCTCACTAAGTAGCTGAAGCTGGCCGCAAACCTGCGATTTTCTTGTCTCAGCCTCCCAAGTACTGGGATTACAAGTGTGTACCACCACACCCAGCACATTTTTTGGTTTTGAAACAAGGCCTTGCTAAGTTGCTGAGGATGGCCTTGAACCTGTGATCCTCCTTTCTGAGGTTTCCAAGTTCTGGGATTACAGATGTGTGCCACCACGCCTGGCTTCCCTTTACTCTTCAGAATCATCCAGGGGTCCACATGCTTTATTTGTACAGGAGGATATTTTAGGAGCCACACAGCCTATCACAACTACTCCACCGTGGGCAAGAGCAGCGATAGTAAGTGAATGACAACGCTGAGTTCTAACAAAACCTTATTGATGGACATTGAAATTTGAGTTTCACATAATTTCCATGTGTCACAATGTAGTCTTTTTTTTTCTTCGTGCTAGAGATCTAACATGGGACCTTGCACAGCTAGTTGAATGCTCTGCCACTGAGCTATACCCCGTGCCTAATTTCCTTTTGATTTTTTTTTTTCAGCTACTTAAAATGTAATAACCATTTCCGCCCTCATGGACAGCCATGTGGACACCAGCAGTGGCCTGGATTCTGCCTGTGGATGGTGGTTTTCTGTTTATCCCTCCATCAGAGCTGCCTTGCGTCTCAGCTTCCTCAAATGAAAAACCTGATAAAGTTGATTAAAGGAATGGAGATGAGATTAGTGTGTGATGGCACCCAGGCTCTATTTTACTCTCTCTGGATTACCATGTGGGCTTATTTTTAAACCAGTGCTTATTCCGTATCTATTTTGTGCTTTCATATAATTCTCTCATCTTCACCACAGTCTTGTGAAGCCACGTGGTAGCACTTGTATTCTACAGATGAGGAAAATTAAATTGGAAGAAGCAAAGCAACTTGTCTGGTCTGGATCTCGCTCAGCTGACCGGTGGCAGAGCTGAGAGGCAGGCAGACCTGCAGCTGCTTTTCCAGTCCCCACGGCCAGTGTCCTGCCCAAGTCGTGGGCCTTTCCCAACCCCGCTGTCATCTCACAGGCATTTATCTGTCAACCACATTTTTTTTTTTTTTGGTACTGAGGATTGAACCCAGGAGCATTCTATCTCCAAGCTACACCCCCAGCCCTATTTTATTTAATTTCATTTTTTGTGTGTGTGTGGGATGGAACCCAGGGGCATTCTACCTCCAAGCTACACTCTCAGTCCTATTTTTTATTCTTTATTTTGGAACAGGTTCTCACTAAGTTGTGGAGGGCCTCACTAAGTAGCTGAGGCTGGCCACAAACCTGTGATCCTTCTGACTCAGCCTCCCAAGTACTGGGCTTACAAACCTCCCAAGTACTGGAATTACATGCACCACCACACCCGGCTCTATTTTATTTTTTATTCTGAAACAGGGTCTCACTAAGTTGTTGAGGGTTTCACTAAGTTTCTGAGACTGACCTCGAACTTGTGATCCCCCTGTTTTAGCCTCCCAAGTACTGGGGTTACAGCTATGCTCCACCACACCTGGTCCAACAAAAGAGAGACAGACTGACAGACAGACAGACAGACAGACAGACAGACAGACAGACAGACAGACGCAGATGAACAGGACAAGTGAGGTTCCTACTCTCCTGGAGTATATCCTCCAGTAGAGAAATCGCACAGAGTCACTACTAACAATTTCAGATGTTCACACCAGATGAAGGGTTAAGGGGCTCCAGGAGCGGGGTTCTGGAGGGAAACCCCTCTAGGAGGCGACATTTCTGCTGGGCCTGAGAACTAAGGAGGAGCCTGCCCCAGGAAGATCAGGGAGGAACGCCCTAGAAAGATGGAAGGGCCAATTCAAAGGTCCTGAGGCACAACCAGGTACCAGGTGGGTGAGTACCAGGAAGAAAGAAGGCCGGAGTGAGAGGAGGCAGAAGTGGGTGGAAACCAGCTGCTGTGCATTTCCTTCTCCTGCCACAGGAAGATGTTAGAAGGGGTGAGCAGAGGAGTGACAGCGCACAATATAGAATTTTGGTTTTGTGTGTGTGTGGTAACTGGGGATTGAACCCAGAGATGTTCTGCCCCTGAGCTACAACTCCAACCCTTTTTTCTAAATGGTTTTTGTTTTTGAAACAGGCCCTTTTAGGTTGCTGAAAGACTTGCTAGATTGCTGAGGCTGGTCTTGAACCTGTGATCCTCTTGTCTCAGCCTCCCAAGTACTGGAATTTATTTTGTTTATTTATTTATTTATTTTTTTGTGACACTGGGCATTGAACTCAGAGGCATTCTACCTTCAAGCTACACCCCTAGCCCAATTTTATTTCTTATTCGGAAACAGGGTCTCTCTAAATTGGTGAGAGTCTCACTGCTTGCTGAGGCTGTCCTTCAATCTGTGATCCTCCGTCTCAGCCTCCCAACTATTGGGATTACAGGAATGCACCACCATGCCCGGCTATGGGATTTATAGTTTCAAAGATTACTTATTGCTGGGCAGGGTGGCACATGCCTGTAATCCCAGTACTTTGGAGACTGACACAGAAGGATCACAGGTTTGAGGACAGCCTTAATAACTCAGTAAGACCTTCTTTCCAGATTAAAAAAATATATATAGGGCTGAGGGTATACCTCAGAGGTAGAGCGCCCATGGATTCAATTTCCAGCACCAAAATAGATAGATAGATAGATAGATAGATAGATAGATAGATAGATAGATAGATAGATATCATTTGGAGAAGTTATGAGTTTGGCAGGGAGAAGTATCACTATATCCAATGAAAAAAAAGTGATGGTGGTGGTGAGGATGGTGAAGATGGTGAAGAAGATGATGATGATTACGACGATGATGGGTATGAGAGGTTTAGAATAGAACAAGAAATGTGCTGTGTGGAGAGAGACCTGGCATTTGGGAGAGCAGAGGCCACCACCACCACTGTCTTCAAAGGCCAAGGCTCTTCCCTGCCATGTGCCTGGCTCCAGCTGGGGCCAGAGGAACTTGGGAGCTGAGAGATGCCATAGGCAGGAAGAGCAGACAAGAGCAGGGAACAGAGTCAAGAGCCTTTGAAGCCAGGCTTGGTGGCGCATACCTGTAATCTCAGTACCTGGGAGGCTGAGATAGGAAGATTAGAGGATTGTAGGTTCAAAGCCAGCCTCAGGAACTTGAACTCTCGGCAACTTAGTGAGACCCTGTTTCTAAATAAAAAAGTAGGGCAAGGGGTGTAGCTCAGAAGTAGCATGGCCCCTGGGTTCAATCACTAGTACCAAAAAAAAAAAAAAAAAAAAAAAAAATGTGCAAGCCCCTTTCTCTTCCAGAGAGACCCAGAGTGAGGCACTCCTTGTTCAAAAGAAGTAAGAATGGGAACAAGGAAAGGAGGGCTCTAGTTCCCCCCTCCAGCAGCCTGGGGCTACGGGCAGTGCTGTGACTGGATCAAAAGGTCAAGGATCTGTGTCAGATCAAAGGCAGCTCTGGACAGAGGGCCCAGCTGGCTTGCAGGGCCAGGCACTTTCTGGAAGGCATTGGAAGCACCAAGGACTTTGGCTGCCCTGGGTTTGGAATTTGAAGGGAGAAGGGGTTTAGTGGATGATTTGCATGTGCTTTGGTGGGTTGGGGAAGCTTCCTGTCCAGTGTCCCCGCATAGCCCTTCCAAAGAGGGACTCCCTCTGTCCATCTCAGACCTCAAAAGAAGAAAACACAGTGTGGCATACCCAGCCAAGTGGTAGCCAAACCAGTGATCCCTGGGTCCAAGTCCCATTTGCAGATTCCTGCTGTGCATGGAGGTGACACCTAAACCCCAGAGAGATGGCCTGCATCTTATCCAGCCCATTGCTACGTCCAGTCTCCCAACTGTGCCCATGTCCCTCCTGTGCTCTGCGCCTCTCTATAGGCTTCCTTTAAACCAGCACCTTCTCAGACCTCTGTCTGGATTTGCTGCCCCAAAAGCTCTGACTCCTTTACTCCCTCTTGAGGAGGCAGGGAGGAAACTAACGTTTACTCAGGGGTTGCTTGGAATCAAGAACCCATCCCTTCCTTCCTTTTCCCCTCCGTCTCTCCGTCCCTCTGTCCCTCCGTCCCTCCCTTCCTCCCTCCTTCCCTTCCTTCCTTCCTTCCTTCCTTGGATTGAACCCAGGAGTATTCTACCTCCAAGCTATACCCCAGCCCTGTTTTTATTTATTTTGAAGCAAAATCTCCCTAAGTTGTTGAGGCTGGCCTCAAATCTGCGATCCTCCAGTCTCAGTCTCCCAAGTACTGGGATTACAGGTGTGTCACCATGCCTGGCTGGCAAGAACTTTATACATGAACTTATGAAAAATATATTATCTTCATTTACAGATTTGGAAAGGGCGTCTCAGTGAAACTAAGTGCCTTACTCAGAACACACAACTAAGAAATGGGAGAGGCGGGATTTGAACCACTGTTCTCCCAAAGCCCTGCTGCTTCAGTATCCCTGTGACCTCCATGCCTACCTTTACTCACTCTCTGCCTTGCGCTGCTGACAGGGGCCGTTCTCTCCCTTTCACTGTATGCTGAACCCCACCTTTTGCTCCTGTATATAATTTTGTCCTCTCGTAATCCCAACTGCCTCATGCTCATGTGTCCCTTAGTCAATCCTTTCTTCAGAATGAGCCTCAATTTTTGGTTTGCTATTTGTGGTAATTACCGTATTACCATCACTCTGGCGTTCTGTCTCCCCGACCTGGACTGAAGTCATTAACCTCAGTTGCTACTAAGGAATAGTGACTGAGGATCCACTGTGCACCCAGTGCGAGGCAGTGGCTGGATAAAAAAACACATGGAACTTGATGTTCACACAAACACCTGCACATGAATGTCCTTAGCAGCCTTATTTGTCTAATCCCAAACTAGAAACAACTCGAGTGTCCTTCAACAGGTGAATGGTAAGACAAACTCTGCTACTAACATATCATGGATTACTACTCAACAATAAAAAAGAGCCGGGCGTGGTGGCGCACGCTTGTAATCCCAGCATTCGGGAGGCTGAGACCGGAGGATCCGGGTTCGCGGCCAGCCTCAGCTACCTAGTGAGGCACTCCGCAACTTAGTGAGACCCGGTTTCAAAATAAAGAATAAAAAATAGGGCTGGGGGTGTAGCTCGGAGGTAGAATGCCCCTGAGTTCAATTCCCAGTACC
>PVLC010019810.1:0-30048 GCA_004027655.1 Graphiurus murinus
GCACTCTACCTTTGCGATACATCCCTAGCCAAGATCACTCTTCTTTTTTTGGTGCTGAGAATTTAACCCAGGGGCATTGTACCTCTGAGCTAAACCCCCAGCCTTTTTATTATTTTGAAATAGGGTCTTGCCAAGTTCCTGAGGGTCTCATTAAGTTGCTAAGGCTGGCCTTGAACCTGTCTTGTCCTCCCAAGTACTGGGATTATAGGTGTGGGCCACCGAGCCCAGCAAGATCACTCTTCTTGAGGGGGTGTAGCTCAGTGGTAGAATGTGTGCTTGGGCCCTGAGTTTGATCCCTAACACACACACACACAGAAGTTACAGGAATGAAGTAGCATAGTCTCCACTCTTACCAGTTCTTATATCTACTGGTGGTCAATTAAATCTTGTTGGCCAGGCATGGTGGCACATACCTGTAATCCCAGTACTTAGGAGGATTGCAGGTTTGAAGCCGGCCTCAGCAACTTAGTGAGGCTGTCAGTAACCCAGCAAGACCCTGTTTCCAAAGAAAAAATAAAATAGGGCTGAGGATCTGAGGATGTAGCTTGGAGGTGGAATGCCTGTGTTTGACCTCTAGTACAAAAGAAAAAAAAAATCTTTCTTGTTGTGGGAAAGTAGCATGTGAACATGACACATGAAACATGGCATCTTTGAGGATCCCCCAAATCATCTTCTCAGTGGGCTTGTGCTGATGGCTTCATTTTGCAGTGAGTCTGATAGAAGTGGGAATAAGGATGATGCCTGTCTTAGTGGGTTGAGGAGGCCTCTTGAAGGAGCCATAGCACAGAGCTGCAGCAGCATTAAGCCTCAGTGTTCCTCTCAAGTAGGAGACTAGTTGTCTGAGTATTATCTTTCTCTCTTCCCTCCAGATGGTGTCCTACTCCTCCGTCCTCACAGCTATCAGTAAGGTATGATCACAGCCACTTACCAGCCAAGTGGGGGGCAGGGGCCAGGGCTATGGTGGTGACAGACAAGGCCCATCTCCTTGACTGCTCTGGTCATATGACCTCTGAGGCAGGACAGGCAGCACATGATACCTCTGGCTGGCCTTGCTGGCCTCCCCGGGAGAGAGGAGGTCCTGGGCAGTGGGGGCTGGCAATTAGGAGCCAACTTCCAGTACTGAAAGGATGTTGAATCTGAAACCTCAGGTTGGTGGAAACAGAAACAGGAGTCCTGCATGTACCATCTGCTCCATGTGTGTGGCACAGGGGTTGACTGGGGCATTCTGGAGCCTCTCTGCTGTTCTTTCCACAGTTTGATGACTTTTCCCGAGACCTGTGTGTTCAGGCTTTGCTGGATATCATGGACATGTTTTGTGACCGACTGAGGTAAGGACTGAGCGAGGGGGCTTACAGCCTTCCAGTATCCTGTTAGTGTAGAAAAGCTCCTAGCACATAGGCTGAGATCAGCTGTGGGTTCCCATTTTTCTTCTTACCTGTCCATCCCCATCCTTTCTATTTATTCCCTTAGAACAAAATGCTTCTTTACTTGGAATAGCTCATTTAAAATCTTGTCCAGTGGAAGCCAGCCAAGCTAGGTGTCTTCCCCAGTTCTTTGCTAGCTTTCCAACTCTGTTCCCTCGTAGGGGAGGGACAGAAGCTCTGGGGAACGTTGGCGTGGGTCAGATTTCAGCTTTTGGAGCACAGACAGATTTTTGCATTCTTTCCTCATAGCTGTCATGGCAAAGCAGAGGAGTGCATTGGGCTGTGCCGAGCCCTTCTCAGCGCCCTCCACTGGCTGCTGCGCTGCACGGCCGCCTCTGCAGAGCGGCTCCAGGAAGGACTGGAGGCTGGCACTCCCGCCACAGGGGAGAAGCAGCTTGCCATGTGCCTGCAGCGCCTGGAGAATACCCTCAGCAGCACCAAGAACCGGGCCCTGCTGCACATCGCCAAACTAGAGGAGGCCTGTATGTCCCCCGATTCCCTTGTGCCCTGACTGCTGCTGTTCCCATAGCTGGTCCTTTTAATTGAGAGGGGAGAGGCAGGATGCCATCCCATTTCTTTCAAGGAGGATCTGAAACCATCCCACTTCCTTTTTTCTCTCCCCATAAGCATTGCATACATCCCAGGGACTTGGGCAGGGTGGCACCCGAGCCAATCAACCAACAGGTATTTACTGAGCATTGTCGTCTGCCCAGCACCATGTCAGGTGCTGGGGAAGGGGGGAGGGGGACTCCCAAAGGAGCATGTGGCAGGGTCCCTGCCCTCAGCAAGCATACACACTAGTAGTGGGGAGCACGACTAGTATATCATATATGCCGAGAAAATTAGAGGACAAGACAATAACACCTTCTGCTCTTGTTTGTTTCCGTGTTACTCATCTTCTGGAAGCAGATGACTCTTGAATTTGAGCGTGACCTGAAACATCCCTTTAAACTTGGTGCCTGTCTGCTCTCAGGCTGTGTGCCATCTACCTCCTGACTGAGTTCAGATGTTAAATATTGGAATTTTCCAGAGCCTGAGAACAGACAGATCAGGGTGGGGGGGATCTTCCAGCAGCAGGGTCCTGAAGCCACAGGCTTGCTTGGGCCATGGTGGCTCCGGACCACCTTAAGGAGCTCTTGTGTTCCAGTGACAAGAATGCTAGGGTGGGTGATAGCCAAGTTTTCGGGGCTGGGTTGGAGAGCTTGTAAGATGATTAGTCTATTTACTATTTCTCCAAATAGGTTTTTTGTCTGGGAAAGGTCCAAAAAGGGAATCACTATGTCAAAATGGGCTATGTTGACTGTTTCTTACTTACCTTGAGCACTTGATAAGTGTTTATTGGCTGAAAAGTGGATGAATACTTAATTTTAATGGGTCTCAGGTCTTGCCCCCCCTCCCCATGCTACATGGCAGTAATGAGCTAGCTGGTGCCATTATTCATCATTTGATCCTCTGGAATTGTAACTAGGATAAGTGACTTATAATTAAGTGCTAAATATGCGGTATAGACCATGAATAAGGGAATCTAGGAGAGAGATTGGTGTGTCAGACCAGTTGGGCGAGTTGTTAAGGAGCAGAGCCTTGAATGATGTGCGAGTGAGGCATGTTGAAAGGGGCGAGCCCTGAGGGCCCGGCCCAGCCGAGGGTAGGTGGTGTGTAGGAACCCCGCTTGCCTAGAGTAGACGGGATGGCCACTGTGAGGCTGGCTGTTTGGATTGGCCACTCCTGGCATGATTTGTGGACTCTCCCTCCTCTGGCCGCTGGACTCTAGCTTCTCTCACTTCTCTCTTCCACTGCCTGTGTATGCCTGCCTAGTCTCTAAAGTCAGTCACATGCAGCCCCTGGAAATCAGGCCCTTGGGAGTGGTTTTGAGGGCTCTGGCCCTTGCTGCTCACTCCCTTTCTCATGCATGCTGCCCTTATGGCCCTGGTCTCCATGTCATCCTCGGGGGAGCCTCTTTGCGTGGTTTTGTGGGCCCAGGGGTGCCACAGTGGAGGCATTCAGGCCAGGCTCTACCTCTCCTCTGTTTCCCATCATGGTTCTGCATTTCCTTTCTCTGCCAGCCTCCTGGACCGCCATTGAGCATTCTCTCTTGAAGCTTGGGGAGATCCTGGCCAATCTCAGCAACCCCCAGCTCCGGAGCCAGGCTGAGCAGTGTGGCACGCTCATTAGGAGGTACTGGCTTCCGGGGTGAAGGTGGGGAAGGGAGAGGGTAGGGGCCCTGGGGTGTTGGGGAGGTGGAACCTGGCCCGTCCCCTTGCCCTCCCCCTCATTCCCCACACTGCCCCTGTGTGTCTCTTCCCCTCAGCATCCCCACCATGCTGTCGGTGCACTCGGAGCAGCCGCACAAGACGGGGTTCCCCACCGTCCATGCCGTGGTCTTGCTTGAGGGCACCATGAACCTGACTGGCGAGACACAGCCCCTGGTGGAGCAGCTGATGATGGTGAAGCGCATGCAGGTGGGAGGGCCCGAGGCCTCCCTTTCCCTTTCCCCAAGGTGGGCCAGCCATGGGGGCAGGAGGGTGGATTCTTCTGGTACTTCTTGGGAAGAATCTGTTTTCCTTGATCTCCAATGGAACAGGGGTACCAGTTATGCACAGTTCTGTCATTTGACCTTATCTCCTTGGTTCTCAGCACTGGAGCTGGGGGATGACTCTGCTGTGCAGTCCCTGACCTGGCCTGGTCCCCAGAGCCTGCAGAAAGATGAATAGATATGGGCGCCCTCTTATGCCTTGTCCTTGGGTCTTCCCACAGCATATTCCCACCCCACTTTTTGTCCTGGAGATCTGGAAAGCCTGTTTCGTGGGGCTCATCGAGTCTCCCGAGGGTACAGAGGAGCTGAAGTGGACGGCTTTCACCTATCTCAAGGTACTGAACATGTGAGAACAGAGAGCCAGTCAGGGACAGATCTCAGGAGAAGCAGTGATATGCTGGACCTTTGCCCCGTGTGTCCCCTGCTGGCATCAGGCCCAGCCAGCCGAGTCCCCAGCATAATATTTTCAGAGATAATACTCCAGTCGAGTATTATCTGTGAAAGTCGCAGGGCTGTGTGTAGCTGGGCTCTGTTGTTTTTTACCACAGGTGCTGTTTAGCTTATCATCAGCCACATTGGTGTAGGGCACCTGAGGGGGCCAGGGAAAGTGGCCCTGGCCCCCCTAGGAGCTGGGGTTCCACTTTTGCCTCTGGCATTTTGGTCAGTAGAAGTGAGGGGTCCCCTGTCCTGTAGGTTGAGCGGCATCAGGTGTTTGGGTGCCCTGGGTTTTCTGATGGCTCTCAAAGCACTTCCACTTCCAAGGCAGGAGAGTTCCTATCTCTGAGCCCAGAGTAGAGAAAGGGGGAGGGGGGGAGGCTTCAGTGGTAGATGAAAGAGAAAGGAAGTTGATCTTCCTGATTTTCCTTCTCCCTTACTCCCTAGATTCCACAGGTTTTGGTAAAGTTGAAGAAATACTCTCATGGGGACAAGGTGAGTTGGAGAAACGAGATGGAAGGAGGAGATAAATGTACTTCTTCTCTGGAGAAACAAGGGCAAGGGAAGGGTTCTTTAGACCCCAGGTGGGCAGCAGTGTGTTTCATGCCTGGGAGAAGGCTGGAAGCACCCCATGCATCCTCACACACTCAGCCAGGATCCAAATGGGAGGAGACTCCTCTGGTCAGTCCCTCCAGCAGGCAGGCTTGCCCGCGATGATTGAGCCCAGGTGGCCACAGGGCGCAGCAATGCCTCAGGCATCTCCCCACCCAGCTCCTGGAGACTAGCGGTGGGCGTGGCCTGCTTCAGGCTCTTGTACCCAGCAGTTTCCCTGCGAGCCTGCACTGTGGGCTGCAGGAGGAATGGAGGACCCAAAACCCAGGCAGACATTTCTGATTTTTTTTTTTTGCGGTACTGGGGATTGAACACAGGGGCATTCTACCTCTGAGCTACACCCCCAGCCCTATTTTTTATTCTTTATTTTGAAACCGGGTCTCACTAAGTTGCAGAGTGCCTCACTAGGTAGCTGAGGTTGGCCTCGAACCCGGATTCTCCGGTCTCAGCCTCCCAAATGCTGGGATTACAAGCGTGTGCCACCACGCCCGGCTCCATTTCTGATTTTTTGTAGGACTTCACAGAAGATGTCAACTGTGCTTTTGAGTTCCTGCTGAAGCTCACACCCTTGTTGGACAAAGCTGACCAGCGCTGCAAGTACGAGTTCACCTGCTCACCTCTCTGCTGCTGGAACATGTTCTGGGCTCTGCCCTGCTCTCTGTGTCAGCTAAGCTGCAGAGGATGCTGTGTCCATATTGGCTACCCCTGGCAGGGGCAGGAGGCAGCAGCCCCATAGTTGCTGAGTACCCACAACCCCTCTGCCTTCCCTTGGGCACTTCAAATTGTCTTCATCCTGAAGGAGGGAGGAGAGATGGTAGGAACCCATTGCTCCCATCCCTCAAAAAACGCTCATCCTTGTTTCCCTCACAGCTGTGACTGTACAAACTTCCTCCTCCAAGAATGTAACAAGCAGGGTCTTCTGTCTGAAGCCAATTTCGCCAACCTTGTGGCCAAACGGTAAGTCTGAGCCCACTTGGGCTGTCTTAAGGGCCCTTGACTTCCCTCTCTCGTGCTAGACTGGCAGCTGGTGACTTTCTCACTCCTATTCAAAGACTGAGCAAGTGACTGGGACTGTACTTGGGGTATAGGGAACCAGAGGGAAAAGAAGACACTGATTTCATCAGACAAGAGTTTTACACAGCCGGGCGTGGTGGCGCACACTTGTAATCCCAGCATTCGGGAGGCTGAGACTGGAGGATCCAGGCTCAGCTACCTGGTGAGGCACTCCGAAACTTAGTGAGGCTCAGTTTCAAAATAAAGAATAAAAAATAGGGCTGGGGGTATAGCTCGGAGGTAGAACGCCCTTGAGTTCAATCCCCAGTACCGTCCCTCCCCCCCCAAAAAAAAGCAGCAACCAAGTGTGTAAAACTCTTTTTTTTTTTTTTTTTGCGGTACTGGGGATTGAACTCAGGGGCATTCTACCTCCGAGCTACACCCCCAGCCCTATTTTTTATTCTTTATTTTGAAACCGAGTCTCACTAAGTTGCGGAGTGCCTCACCAGGTAGCTGAGGCTGGCCGTGAACCCGGATCCTCTGGTCTCAGCCTCCCGAATGCTGGGATTACAACCGTGCGCCACCACGCCCGGCTCCCCAACGGTCTTTTTGGTTTGTTTTTTTTGGTGCTAGGGATGGAACCCAGGGCCTTGCACATGCAAATGCTGTGCTCCTGAGCTACACCTGAAGCCCTAAAGTTCCTATGTGCTTCCTACCTCCTCTGTGCTTTTGCTTTGGGTTTGGACTAGAGAGTGTGTTAAGAATTTCTCTTTGAGTTGGGCATGGGGCACATGCTTGTAATCCCAGTACTTGGGAGGCTGAGACAGGATCTGGGTTCACGGCCAGCCTCAGCTACTTAGTGAGGCTGTCCATAACTTAGTAAGACCCTGTTTCAAAATAAAGAATAAAAAGTAGGGCTGGCCGGGCATGGTGGCGCACGCTTGTAATTCCAGCATTCGGGAGGCTGAGACCGGAGGATCCGGGTTCGAGGCCAGCCTCAGCTACCTAGTGAGGCACTCCGCAACTTAGTGAGACCCTGTTTCAAAAAGAAAAAAAAAATAGGGCTGGGGGTATAGCTCGGAGGTAGAATGCCCCTGAGTTCAATCCCTAGTACTGCAAAAAAAAAAAAAAAAAGTAGGGCTGGGGGTGTAGCTGGAGCTAGAATGCCCCTGAGCTCAATCCCCAGTACTGCAAAAAAAAAATAAATAAAAGAATTTCTCTTTGTTCCTGTTCCCTTCTCTTGGCCAACTGGTTATGGTCATAGCTCAGCAGACCGGGAACATGCACCGCAGCAGAAGTCATCAGAAAATGCCAACATCCAGCCCAATCCTGGGCTGATCCTGCGGGCCGAGCCCACTGTCACAAACATCCTCAAGGTGAGCATTGCCACCTTCTCTTGCCACCAGGATCTTCCCTTTCTTTCTTCCAGTTTTCCTCTACTTCCAGATAAACAGGTCTCACAGACCTCTCTCATCTGGTTTCTGTACATAGCTGCTTTGGAAGTAGAGAAAGGGGGAAGGCAAGGGCAGCTAGTTACCACCACAGGTCGACATTTGTTGAGCTTTGCTCGTATGCCCAGTACTGTGGTAAATGCCTTCACAGATGCCAACTCAGAAGGATACAATAGCGAAGTCCCCAGCCATGACTTTGCCAGTGTAGTTGAGAAGGACAGGTTATAGAACAATAATAGATTCTAGGAATGATCTTCCAGATTAGAGTCAGATAAATGTAGATTAAATAGCAAGGTGGGGTATGCCAGTCAATGAAGACACGTGGAGAGAGAAAATGTGGGTAGGCTGTATCTGGGGGGGTCTTTAGTGTTCTTCAGGACTTGACTTCCTATCCTATCCCCAGACGATGGATGCAGACCACTCTAAGTCTCCAGAGGGGCTGCTGGGGGTCCTGGGACACATGCTGTCTGGGAAGAGCCTGGACTTGCTGCTGGCTGCTGCTGCTGCCACTGGGAAACTTAAATCCTTTGCCAGGAAATTCATCAAGTAAGGACAGCTGGGCCCTTGACCCCGGAGGGGAGGACATGTCTACCGGGAGGAGGTAGCAGAGTAGGAGCGAGGCACCTGGGTCTGGTTCTCCCCGAGATGCACAGGCCAAGCAGAGCATTCCAGCTGGAGGCCTGGGCAGAAGAGCTGGTTCTCTTCACCGGAAGAGCCTTTACCTCTTCAGCTGAGGAAGAAGTAGAGATGGTTGAAAGGGTGATGAGGTGTTGACTGGTAAGCATGGAGGAATTCCATGTTTGCATAGTTATTAAATAATAAGTGACTCTCAAGCCATGCGTGGTGGCGCACGCTTGTAATCCCAGCATTCGGGAGGCTGAAACCGGAGGATCTGGGTTCTTGGCCAGCCTCAGCTACCTAGTGAGGCCCTCTGCAACTTAGTGAGACCCTGTTTCAAAATAAAGAATAAAAAATAGGACTGGGGGTATAGCTTGGAGGTAGAATGCCCCTGAACTCAATCCCCAGTATTGCAGAAAAAAAGAGGATCCCAGGCTTGTGGCTAGCCTTAGCAATTTAGTGAGGCCCTTCACAACTTAGTGAGACCCTGTTTCAAAATAAAAGAAAAAAAATAGGACTAGGGTGTAGCTCAGAGGTAGAATGCCCCTGGGTTCAATCCCTAGTACTGCAATAATAATAATAATAATAATAATAATAATAATAATAATAATAATTAAAAATAAAATAAGGGACTCTCAAATTCTGTTGCCTTTTTGGGTTGTCCCAGAATTAGACATATAGAACATCATTCCATTCAATGAGCTATTCTCTAGGCCTTAGAAATCTTTTATGTAAGCCGGGCGTGGTGGTGCCACATGCTTGTAATCCCAGTACTTGGGAGGCTGAGACCAGAGGATCCGGGTTTGAGGCCAGCCTCAGTTACTTAATGAGACCCTGTTTCAAAGTAAAGAATAAAAAATAGGGCTAAGGGTATAGCTTGGAGGTAGAATCCTCTGGATTCCATCCCTCATACCACAAGAAAAAAATCTTTTATATATATATATATATTTTCTTTTTGGGGGGGGGGTGGTACTGGGGATTAAACCCACAACCTGGTGAATGCCCAGAAAACTTTTTTTTTTTGCGATACTGGGTATTGAATACAGGGGCATTCTACATTTGAGCTACACCCCCAGTCCTATTTTTTATTCTTTACTTTGAAACAGGGTCTCACTAAGTTGCGGAGGGCCTCACTAGGTAGCTGAGGCTGGCCTTGAACCCGGATCCTCTGGTCTCAGCCTTCCAAGTACTGGGATTGCAAGTGTGCGCCATCATGCCTGGCTTCCCAGAAAACTTAGTAATAGAAACAATTCTTTGTTTCTGTTGTGAGAGCGCTCGTTTTAAGTTTAGCCTGTAGTTCAGCCTCTAGTGACCACCTCTCTGAGCGCATCACCCCAGCGCCTGGCTATTGCTCAGCTCTTACCCTGGCTGATGCTGCCTGTCTCCATTCCTTCCACAGTCTGAACGAGTTTACAACCCACGGCAGCGGAGAGAGCAGTAAGTGAGCTTGTTGTCTTACCCCATTGGCACTGAGAAGGGGCCTGGGGGAGGGGCACCTCGCTCTTCTGGGGGAAGCTGGGTGTCCTGCCCCAAGCCATGAAGCTTTGGGGAGCCTGGAGAGAGGGTAATGCTGGGAAAGGGATGCTTCTAAAATTGTCCTTTTGTCTTTCTCCTGTTTGTTTGTGTGTTGGCGGGAAGGAGGGTACTAGAAGTCTTGGATTTCAAGGAAGGAATGATGTTCTAATTGAGACTCAAGAAAAGGATTCTGAGCCTCAGAGCTTTGAAGGAGCTATGTGGTTCCTGACCTTCCTTAACACAAATGCTGGGCTGGTGATACCACTCAGTGGTAGAGCACTTGCCTAGCATGTGCAAGGCCCTGGGTTCAACCCCCAGCGCTGTGAGGAGAGGGAAAAAAAAAATTCCTGATCTTCTCCTCCAGACGAGGGCTTCAGGCCCTTGTCCTGGGCTGAGGGATTGGCCTTCTCATCTTACCCACAGCCAAAACAGCCTCAGTTCGTGCCTTGCTCTTTGACATCTCCTTCCTCATGCTGTGCCACGTGGCCCAGACCTATGGCTCAGAGGTGAGTGAGAGAGAGCAGGTAGTATTCGGGAATGCCATGTGGCAGGGCAGAGAAGAAGGAAACAACCAATAATGCCCGCCTCATCCCTGGCCTCCTTCAGTCTCCCAAGCTCAGAAATCAGGCACCCACCTTAAGGGAAGTGAATACATGCCCCTGCTCATGTCCCAAAGCCTGGAGTGCCATATTCACATCAACCACTGGGTGGCAGCATAGACTCTGTCTGCCTCCCTACACCAATTTGTCCCCAGTTCTTCAGGCTGGAAAGGGGATAGGAAACTGAAGCTCAGTCCCAGGCTCAGCTCTGGCAGGCGCCACACCCTCTGTATTCCACAGTATTCTCCTTCCCTCTTGCCCAGGTGATTCTGTCCGAGTCAAGCACAGGAGCAGAGGTGCCCTTCTTTGAGACCTGGATGCAGACCTGCATGCCGGAGGAGGGCAAGATCCTGAACCCTGACCACCCCTGCTTCCGGCCCGACTCCACCAAAGTGGAGTCCTTGGTGGCTCTGCTCAACAACTCCTCGGAGATGAAGCTGGTGTTAGTGGCCCTGGTGCCTGCTCCAAGGGTAGCGGTGGGGGCAGGACCAAGACCCTTTCCCTAAGCCCATCCCCTGCTCCCCTGTGGTGATCTTTCTCCCACCTCCAACCCCCTGTAGGCAGATGAAGTGGCACGAGGCCTGTCTCAGCATTTCAGCAGCCATCTTGGAAATCCTCAATGCCTGGGAGAATGGGGTTCTGGCCTTCGAGTCCATCCAGGTAGCCCTACCTTTCCAGCAGCCTTTTCTCTTCCCTGAAACACACAGGCAGTCAGTGATAGCTTAGTATATTTTATAAGAACAAGAAAGCCGGGCATGAGCCGGGCGTGGTAGTGCACACTTGTAATCCCAGTACTTAGGAGGCAGAGACTGGAGGATCGCAGGTTCTCGGCCATCCTCAGCTAGATAGTGAGGCCCTCTGCAACTTAATGAGACCCTGTTTCAAAAGAAAGAATAAAAAAATAGGGCTGCGGTGTATTTCAGAGATAGAATGCCCCGGGTTCAATCTTGAGTATACAAAAATAAGAAACAAAAACCTAAGAAGACCTTTAATCCAGAGCTCATGTTTTGGTATTAATCTTCCTTAGAATCATAGTTTTAGCCATTCCCTCCCACTCAGGTAGCTCTGGGAAAATCAAACTTGTGGTGGAGAGAGAGGTGGAATGTGGCATGGCACCCCACCTGCCATGCTTGGCTGCCCACAGAGGCTGGGGAAGTGGCGACCAGGAAGAGGAGAGAGTAGCCCCAGCCACTCTTTTTCCTCCCCCAGAAAATCACCGATAATATCAAGGGAAAGGTATGCAGTCTGGCAGTGTGTGCTGTGGCTTGGCTCGTGGCCCACGTCCGGATGCTGGGGCTGGACGAGCGTGAGAAGTCCCTGCAGATGATCCGCCAGCTGGCAGGGCCACTGTATAGTGAGAACACTCTGCAGTTCTACAATGAGCGGTCAGTAGCCCGCCCCGCCCTCTCCAGCGCGTCTGCACCTCCAGTACCCAGCCTCCCTCTCTTCTCTTCCCTTCCCAAACACACTGCTCGTTTGCATACTCACTCACTTCCTCTCACTCTTGCCCTGTTTAGCTTCTGAGGTGGGCTCTCAGGTGGCATGGCCTTGAACTCTGCTCTATTCCTTTTTTCTCTTACCTGCCCCTCCCTCACAGTCTTAGTCTTTCAGCTGGTTTAGCAAACATTTAGTGATTTAGTGTGTATCTCTATTCCAAAAGTGTTTTTTGTTTTTGTTTTTGGTGGCACTGGTGGTTGAACTCAGAGGCATTCTACCTCGGAGCTCTATTTTATTTTTATTTTGAAACAGGATCTCACTAGGTTGTCGAGGGTCTCACCACTTGCTGAGGCTGTCCTGGAACCTGCGATCTTTCCAGGAGTGTTTTAATACAGCACCTTCTGTATACCAGAAATGCAGAACCCAAATAGCTGTGATTCCTGCTCTCAAGTTGTAGAGAACTGAGCAGAAGAGCAAGGGGATTATCTTGCCATCCTGGCTCTTTAGGCACTTGCGGGACCTCCCTGATGACATCCACTCTTTTGAGTTTAGTGCTGTTGATTCATTCACCCAAGTTATTGTTTGTTTAATTGTGACAAGAAACACATAACAGATAATTTACCATCTTTATCATGTTTAAGTGTATAGTTCAGAAGTGTTGAGCATGTTCATATTGTTGTGAAACAGATTTCAGAACTTTTTCATCTTGCAAATCTGAGTCTCTATCCATTACACAACAGCTTCCTACACCCCCCTACCTCTAGCCCCTGGCAACCACCATTCTACTTTCAGTCCCTATGAAATCGACTGTTTTATTTTTTTGTGGTACTGGGGATGGAATCCAGGGGCATACTACCTTTAAGCTAAACCCCAAGCCCTATTTATTATTATTATCATCATCATCATCATTTTGCGGTACTGGGGATTGAATTCAGGGGCATTCTACCTTTGAGATACCCCCAGCCCTATTTTTTATCCTTTATTTTGAAACAGGGTCTCACTAAGTTGTGGAGGGACTCACTAAGAAGCTGAGGTTGGCCACCAACCCGGATCCTCCGGTCTCAGCCTACCAAGTACTGGGATTACAAGCGTGTGCCACCACGCCTGCCCCCCAACCCTATTTTTTTTATTCTTTATTTTTGAAACAGGATCTCACTAAGTTGCAGAGAGCCTCACTAAGCAGTTGAGGCTGGCCTCGAACTTGTGATCTTCCTGTCTCAGCCTCCCAAGTACTGGGATTACAAGTGTGCGCAACCACACTGGGTTCCTATTTTTATTTTTTTTCTTTTCTTTTTTTTTTTTTTTTGCAGTACTGGGAATTGAACTCAGGGGCATTCTACCTCTGAGCTATACCCCCAGCCCTATTTTTTTTTATTCTTTATTTTGAAACAGGGTCTCACTAAGTTGCGGAGGGCCTCACTAGATAGCTGAGGCTGTCCGCGAACCTGGATCCTCTGGTCTCGGCCTCCCAAATGCTGGGATTACAAGCGTGCGCCACCACACTCGGCTTCCTATTTTTATTTTGAAACAGGGTCTTGCTAGGTTGTTGAGAGTCTCACTATTGTTGAGGCTGTCTGTTGAGGACATTTTATGAGGGAGATGGGGAAATGTGTAGCTGATGTGAGGTTGGGGGAGGTCTGTAAAATCATGTCTGCTTTCCCCTTGCTTTCTTCTTTTTTCTTTCCTCCCCTCCCAAGTCGTGGAGCTCTGACATCATCCATCCTAAGCACCTTAAGTCCTACAGGGTGAGGATTGAGGAGTAGGAAATCTGGGGCTGCGTCATGCAGGTGGAAAAAGTGGCTCTGCGTGAGAGCAGCCTTCCCTGAGTTGCCCGGTATTCCAGGAACAATTAGCACTCAGAGCCGGGTTTACCATACGCCGGGTTTACCATACGCCGGGCAAAGCCTCCCGTGACACAATCCTGGATATACACATGTGTTTGCCCAGCTACCCAGGGCCGGGAAGAGTCCTGTAGGGCAGCCCTGGGGCCTGCTCCTGGAAGTTACAGTTTACTTTGGGAGGAGGCCAAGACTGGGTGGGGAACCCCCCCCTGCCCTAAGCACTCAGTTCAGGGGGAAATGATTGTATTTATTAATTCCAGAGAGTTGGCAGGACTCAGGCTTGGGGGATGGGGAGTGTTGAAGAGGGAGAGGTAGAGAAAGAAAATACCATCAACACTACTGGATCCTGCCCTGTGCCTGCAGTGGGTTTTGTGCCTAGCAGGGGAAAGCCCGGGCAAGAGTAGGGCTGTGGGGTTGTCTCCCCGCTTACCTTGGCACAGAATGGGGTTAATTTTCCAGGAATATTTCCATAACCCAAGCCCAGGCAAAAGTCTGACCGGCATGTGTTCTCCCTGACCACCAGGGTGGTGATTATGAACTCGATCCTGGAGCACATGTGTGCAGATGTGCTGCAGCAGACAGCCACACAGATCAAGTTCCCGTCCACGGGGGTGGACACGATGCCCTACTGGAACCTGCTGCCCCCCAAGCGGCCCATCAAGGAGGTGCTGACAGACATCTTTGCCAAGGTGCTGGAGAAGGGCTGGGTGGACAGCCGCTCCATCCACATCTTTGACACCCTGCTGCACATGGGAGGCGTCTACTGGTTCTGCAATAACCTAGTCAAGGTACTTGGGCTGGAGTGGGTGTGGCCCAGACACGTGGGCTGGGGCAGTAGGCGTCCTCAAGCTTGGACCCATCACCCTGCCCGGCCAGCGAGGTATCTGATAGGCTAACGTGAGTGAGCTGGGCAGCCTCCTGGGAGTACAGAGGCAGGGGCCTCACCTCCTCGCTGTGATGTGGGCTGGGTTGTGGCACAGCCCACGCGGGTGGCCGGGATGCCAGAGTGCCAGGGTCAGGGCCCTCAGCTCCTCAGCCGCCTGCTCACCTGCCCATCAGGAGCTGTTGAAGGAGACACGGAAGGAGCACACCCTGCGGGCCGTGGAGCTGCTCTACTCCATCTTCTGTTTGGACATGCAGCAAGTGACCCTGGTGCTGCTGGGCCACATCCTGCCTGGCCTTCTCACTGACTCCTCCAAGTGGCAGAGCCTCATGGATCCCCCTGGCACTGCGCTGGCCAAGTAGGATTCTCTTCAGAGCCTGCTGGGCTCCCCACACCCTGGGCCTCCAGCCCTGGCACTTGAAGCCGGGTACCTTGCCTGGAGCTGCCTCGGGAAGCTGGGCTGTGGGGAGTCCTGTCAGGTGGGGCCTGATGAGGGCCCCAGAAACCTTGTTCAGGGTCCCCTTCTAATGTAAATCTTCCTGGAACCCTTTGCCAGACTAGCTGTATGGTGTGCCCTGAGTTCCTACTCCTCCCACAAGGGACAGGCATCCTCCCGCCAAAAGAAGAGACACCGGGAAGACATCGAGGTAGGGACCCTTGCTTCTTGTTCATGTGTTTGTTCAGCAAACATTTTCTGACTGGGTGTGGTGGTGCACATCTATAATCCCAGTACTTAGAGGCTGAGTCAAGAGGATTGCAGGTGTGAGGACAGCTTCAGCAAATAGACCCTCATCAACCTAGTGACATCCTGTTTCAAAATAAAAATAAAATAGGGCCGGGGTGGCTCAAAGGTAGAATGCCCCTGGGTTCAATCCCCAAGTACCCCTCCAACCCCCCCAATTTTTTTTTTTTTTTTCTGAGCACTTACTAGTGAGTGGTTCCTTCCCAGGCAGAGGGGTTAGACATGCACCCTGCCCGTGGGTCAGGCATGTTTGGGCCTCTCTGGTCAGGGGCAAAGGGGTGGCTCGTGTGGGCCACAGCTGTCCTTGGTGAGGGTGCCATCTCTTCACGTGGGTGGAGGGGTGAGGGGGGGCCAAGGCTGTCCAGAATAGACTCTTCCTACTCAGATCTGAGCCCGGCCCTCTTTGCTGATAACTGGAACTCTGAGGACTCGGGTGTGTAATAATGACTCTCCTGCCCTCCAGGATTACATCAGCCTCTTCCCCTTGGACGACATGCAGCCATCGAAGCTGATGCGACTGCTGAGCTCCAATGAGGACGACGCCAACATCCTTTCGAGCCCCAGTGAGTGCATGGGAGGGCTACGCAGGCTGCTCCTTGCCTGGAACTTGCTCTCCCAGGAGCTGTTCAGCTTGCACCCCTGCCATGCGCCCAGCCATGGGTGTCTGTGCTGGTGCTCAGAGTGTGGCAGAGCTGGTGCCATTCGGCCCCTGGAGACCTGGCTGCTGTTCACTCTCCCTGGGGGCTGCAGTCTTCTGCCCAGGTCCTCCCTGTCTCAGAGCCGCCCCTCCCCCTCACCACAGGGTTGAGGGGGGCAGCCCGAGCCATTGACTCACCCGCCTTCCTTCCTTCCCCTGCAACTTGCCCTGCGGCCTGGAGCAGGCCCAGGCTGGGACTTGGGGCTGCTCCTCCTCTTCCTGCTCGAAGAGCACCCCTGCCCCCTGCTTCCCTGGGTGTCATTACTTTCTCACTGATCTCCCCTCACTGCCAGACTTACTGTCAAAGACTCCTTTCGTGGCATGTGATTTTTCTTGTTTCCAGAAGTTTCTCCTGAGCCTAGAAGCTTCTCTGGACCCTTTTAGGGACTCGGGGACCAACCATGTGCTTGACCCAGGATGCTGGGTCTGTTACCTACATATCTGTGACCTTTAGCTAGTTACTTAGCAAATCTGAGTCTTAGTTTCCTCATCTGTAAAATGGGCCTGAGGTGGGTTAAGTGGCTTAAGCACCAAGACCGGCCCTGGTGGTGTGCACCTGGCACTAGTTCTGCTCCCTCATGTCCTTGTGGAGATCTCTATTTGGGACTCCTCTGTGACTCTTGGTCTAATGATCTCTGGGCTCTGCATGTGCCAGACCCTCTGATGGGTGGAAATGCAGTTTTGAGCGCAGTGCTCCCTTTGCCTTGTCCCACAGCTGACCGGTCCATGAACAGCTCCCTGTCAGCCTCCCAGCTCCACACCGTCAACATGAGGGACCCTCTGAACCGAGTCCTGGGTAAGTCCTCCTGCCAGCTCCCACACGCCAGGGCCAAGCTAGAAGGAGCCCCTTCCCTTGAGGGAGGGCAGGAGGCCTGGGTGGCTGGACGGACCTCCTAGAGCCCCCTTACCACCCTGCACGCATTCCCTCCTCTGGCCTCCACCTCTCCTCACTGCCAGCTCCCCAGGCTCCTTCCACTCAGGGTCCCCCCCCCCGCCCCGTTTTCCTTACATGTCCTCTCTTCTACGCCCCATTTGGGGTACTTTAGCACTTCCTTCTTTTCCTTGTTCAGTCCCACCCTGTCCCCCAGTCTGACCTGCTTTTAGGCACTCTGGCGGACTCTCCTGTTGTTCCCCCTTCTGCACAGCCAACCTGTTCCTGCTCATTTCCTCCATCCTGGGGTCGCGCACCGCCGGCCCGCACACCCAGTTCGTACAGTGGTTCATGGAGGAGTGCGTGGACTGCCTGGAGCAGGGCAGCCGGGGCAGCATCCTGCAGTTCATGCCCTTCACCACCGTGAGTACCGGCTGTGGCAGAGGCGGGGGCTTGGGCGGTCCTCAGAGCACAGGGGCTCCTTCCTCCTGGGACATTGCACCCCCACAAGCTACTCCAGGAAACAGCTGTTCTGTCTGTGGCAGGTATCGGAACTGGTGAAGGTGTCAGCCATGTCCAGCCCGAAGGTGGTTCTGGCCATCACAGACCTCAGCCTGCCCCTGGGTCGCCAGGTGGCCGCCAAAGCCATTGCTGCGCTCTGAGGGGCTTCAGAGTGGCCACAAGGTGGCTGGGAGGGTCCCAGCGCCTCAGAAGGAAGAGTGAGGAAAGCTGAGCCATCACTGCTCACAACCACGTGCTGTGAGAGCCCTTCATCAGTCTCCAGATCTCTCCTCCACTCCCGACTTCGGACTTCTAAGACATCTCCCAGTTCCTTTTGTAATTTCCTCTCCCTCTGCCAGTTCTGAAGAGCATGGCAGCCTCATCTGCTCACCCTCATCCCAGGAGCGGACTTACTCCTAAGGAACTTTCTAGATGCATAGTATGTATATAAGTATATTTTTGTAACATATGAGGGGAGTCCACCTCAGCTCACTTGTAAATAAAGTCCTTGTGGGTCCTTTGCAACTTAAGTGCTGTCGGTGCAGGGCAGGGACCGGTCTTCTCCCTGAACTCTCTTGCGCTGTGGCTCTGTGAAGCCTCAGTCCTGGGCAGGGGAGGAGGAAGGGGCGGCGGAGGCGGGCAGGACTCCCTCGCTCACTGGAAGGCAGACCCGGCATGGGAAGAGAGCAGCTCCTAATTGCAGACCCCACTGGGGTGAGAGGAGTCGGCACCGCCCCCCCGGCTCGGTCACGTCCCCAGAAGGGAGAGGTTCTGGCAGGAGGCCCCATGGGTGCTGGGGCAGGCTGTCCTGTCACACCCTGTCCAGTCTGTCTGGCAGTTTGATCTGTTCCTTTCAGAAAAGGGATGTGGGGAAGAGGGCAGGAGCTTCCTTTAACCTTTCCTTGCCCTGAGCCCCACAGCTAGGGCTCTGATCTGCCTTACAAGGAGGCTGGTGGCGAGGGATAGAGGCGACTGAGGAGACCAGGGTGGGGAGGACGGTGGTTCTCATTGGCCAGGTAGGGCACCCCCAAAGCTTGAGTGAGCCTTCAGTTAGAGGTGTGCCTCGGGCTGGCCACTGCCCTCCAATGGCCACGTCCTCCAGTCCGGAGCTGGGCTCTGGAACCTCTTCTGCCCACGAGGCTGAGCCCAGCAGGAGAGTGGCTGGCTGCAGCACTTTGCCACCATGCCTGTGAGCTTGATGAGGGAGACAGCCAAGCCTGGCATTTGAGCTCTGGCCACGTGGTCACCTGCAACCCAGCTTCCTCATCTGTAAAAGGCATCCTCATTTGGGTGGCTTGGTGGATGGGCTCAAGTTTAAGGCAGCTGGTAAAGTGGCCAGCCTGTACACATACTCAGTGTGCCCTGGCTTCAGCCCCATGCCCTCTGCACCGGCACCCACGATCCATTTGTCTTCAGTCGTCCCCACGAGGCTGCGGCTGCACAAGGGCAGGACCACGCGTGCCTGGTCACTGCTCTGCCCCTGGCACAGCACAGGGAGTAGTGCCAGAGCCACCGAGCAGCACCACCTCTCGGGCCTCCTGCCCTGCCCGCCGGCCCCTCCCGCCACTCACCAGCCCCTGGCCCAGCTCCAGTGGGACTCAAGGAGGAGGAAGGACATTTACTGGAGACACTTTATTATCATCAAACTTGGTCACAGTGAGAAAGCAGGGGCAGGAGTGGGGGTGAACAGTTGGTTTCTTTCCTTTCACACCACACCCCCTTGGCCCCCTAGTCTCCCCCCACACACACATTCCCAACCCCAACCCAGCAAAGCGCTGGGAGTCAAAACATACCCCAAAACCCATAAAAACAGAAACTAGATTCCCCCCAAAATTTCAGGGCCAAGACTCCCAGCCCCGGCTGCCTCTGCTTTGCCAAGGACGTGGGATATGAAGACCCACTGAGGAACACTGCTGTTTAAATATTAAACAGGTCTGCCACATGGAGACCTCCTGAAACTCCCCCGGGCCCCAGGGCTGGCTGCCACTGTGGCTCTTCTAGTGACACTGCAGAGCCAGGCCAGGAAGCACTCAGGAATAAATACTTGGTATTTACCTATTTCCCTCCCAGTCCAGAGGACAGGAGGACAGGAGCTTTTCTCCCTGCTACAGGCAGGAGAAAGAAACTCAGGGATGGAGGGAAGGACACAGAACTCTAGGGCTCTTTCCTGTCCTTAAATATTAGACTTAAATAAGGATAAATATTAAATAGAGATAAATACTCTGGATGGGGAGGGCTTTGCTCAGGGCTTGGTAAGGTAGCGCAGAACACGGTAGGCCAGCTCCAGGAAGCTCTGCAGGCGGGAGGCCACCAGGACGCCTCCTGCCCGGCGCTGGAAGGCAGAGGTGAAGGTCGGCATGGTGCCCTGGGTGGGCTGCACGGTAGGGGCCACCCCTAGGTCTTCCATCTGTGGGGGAAAGGTGAGGTCAGGGGTCAGGCCTGCTGAGCAGGAGTTATCCCAGGGGGGAAATGCTAGGAACTGACAGGTTGGATTGTGGGCCATCGGACATCCAGGTCTAAAGTCTCTGAGACCCGGCTCTTTGCCCTCCGCTGGGGGCCTGGAAGAAGGCCAGTCACAGGTCCTGGATGGGGAGGGGCTGCCCACAGGCAGGCCCTGAGAGACACTCCCCTCTAAATCCTCGTGAGCTTCCGGGATGCCTGGGCTGTGTGCCGCCAGCAAGACCTGCTCTCCACCCTCCCACTGGCCTCTCTCCCTACAGGGTTCACCTGCTGCCAGATGGTGGTGGCAAAGTTGGCGACATCCAGCTGTAGCATGTCCACGGTGGGGGATAACTCGGGGGAAATCCCTGCCAGGGCCTGCAGGAGGCTCTGGTAGAGGAGGAGGCCGCCCTGGAGTTGGCTCAGGCAGCCCATCTGGGGACAGAGTACAGAGTTAGGTGGTGCAGTGCGGGGTAGGGTGGGACCCTCTTCCCAGGCACCGGGGTGTAGTCCCTGCTCACCTCCTCCCCCTCGCCCTTCCCCTCCAGGCACTCACCAGCTGCAGGGCCTGGCTGGAGCAGCTGCCCAGGGGAGCCCAGGGGATGCCCAGAGAGTGGCCGAGCAGCGCCAGCTCCTCAGGGTGGCAGAGGTTGTAGGTGGCACACTAGGGATGAAAGGATGCTGAGCGACCCTTACCAAAGCCAGGCCGTTCCTCCATCCTGAATCCTCCCCTCTCTGGGCTTCCCCTCCCTCTTCACCCTCTTCTAAACCTCCCTCTGCTCTATCCCCACCCTGGGGGTGCCCGGGGCCCTGTCCTGAATGCTGCACCTCCCTGTCTATCCTGGGCAGTGCCCCCACTACTGTCTCTGCCCCACCTCTTTTTTTCTTTCTTTCTTTTTTTTTTTTTTTGTACTGGGGATTGAACCCAGGGGCATTCTACCTCTGAGCTACATCTCCAGCCCTATTTTATTATTTATTTTGAAACGTGGTTTCGCTAGGTTGATGAGAGTCTCACTACTTGCTGAGGTTATCCTCGAACCTGGGATCCTCCTGTCTTGGCCTCCCAAGTACTAGGATTACAGGTGTGCAGCTATTCTCAGCCTTTTATTAAATTAATTAACTAATTAATTACTTAATGGTACTGGGGATTGAACCCAGAGTCATTGTTCCTCTTTTTTTTTTTTTTTTTTTAGCGGTACTGGGAATTGAACCCAGAGGCATTCTACCTCTGATCTACACCCCTAGTCCTATTTTTTATTCTTTATTTTGAAACAGGGTCTCACTAAGTTGCAGAGGGCCTCACTAAGTAGCTGAGTCTGGCCATGAACCCGGATCCTCCCATGTCAGCCTCCCAAGTACTGGAATTACAAGCATGCGCCACCATGCCCGGCCAGTTTTATTTCTTATTTGGAAACAGGGTCTCACTAGGTTGCTGAGAGCCTCACTAAATTGTTGAGGCTGGCTTTGAACCTGCGATCCTCCTGTCTCAGCCTCCCAAATACTGGGATTATAGGTGTGCACCATCATGCCTGGCTCTATTTTAATTTTTATTTTGAAACAGTGTCTCCCTAAATTACTGAGACTTGCCTCGAACCTGCGATTCTCCTGCCTCAGCCTCCAAAATACTGGGATTACACATGTCCTTACATATCTACCTCCATGCCCCTTCCTGGTGACGTCTCCCCAGAGCTCCCTTCCCATTAGCTCTCAGCCCTCCCCTCTCTCACCAGCTCTCCTCTGATGTTTTTCCTCCACACCTACTGGCAGCAGTTTCTCTTTCTGCTGCCTCTCACTCACCAGCTTCTCCTGCAGCACGGCGTTGTGGGCCTGGATCTTCCTCACTTGCTCTGAGGACTTCAGCAAGAAGTTGTGGGGCAGGGGCGGGGAGCTGGCAGGGCCCAGGGGCGCAGCCTCATGTCCTGTCCAGAGCGCCATGTGCCACAGCAGCAGCTGCAGGACTGAGAACAAGATGGGGGTCAGAAGACACAGCTCGTTCTCACCTGAGTCCCTCAGGCGACACTGGGGAGTCCTCAACACCATGCTCAGAGGGCCCAGCCCCTCTGCCACTCCAGCCTCCCTCCCACGCCCAGAGCAGGAAGGCAGCCAGGATACTCACCCATCAGCTTCATGGGACTCTGGGCAGCAGGTTCAGCCATGGGGCTTGGGAGATCTGGGCTGTAGGCTCTTGTTCTGTCAGGGACCAGCTCCAGAGGGCCTTTATACATAACCCCATGGAGACCTGGGAGGGAATTACCTGGGGCTGCAACTCAGGCTTAGTAATAACTTCCCAGGATTTATGCAAATTTTGTGTTCAGGACAATGCAGGGGGAGGTGGAACAAAAAGCTGTTTGCGAAAGTTTTGTGAAATTATGGAATCTCTGATACTTCTTTGACGTCTTGCCCCCCTCAAGCTCTCTTCCTCTCCCCTCCCCCCCAGGCCTGAACTCCCCCCAGGATGTTTGAGCAGAACAGCCATACAAAGGCTGAGCCACTGTCAAAGCCCTGGAGGCCAGAGTCTGGTCAGGCTGCAGGGAAGAGGCAGATGAAGGCGGCTGCCTCCCACTCTGGCGGACGTGCTAGGGCAGCCCCCTTTGCCCTCTCCTGCCACCTGTATCCTTGATAAAAATTCCAAGCTAGAAGGAGGAAGATAGTTGCCATTCTTGTCCTCAGACTCCTCCCAGGAGGCTGCCTCCTGTGGGGCCAGGGCCTGCTGACTTCGACACTGGGGTCTTGCCTCCTGCGCCCACCCCACACTTGGATAGGTACCATCTGTCCTGTCCCAAGCTGATTAGGTGGAAACTCCCCAATACCCCCCTATGAGTCATTCTTTTAAGCCCCTGGAATCCTGGCAGAGGCCTGAGGAAACCGGATGTCTGTCCTGGATGAAGCAAGGCCCTTTGGGGGCTCTTGACCCCCTTCCACCTGACCTTGCCCTTCCACCAGCCGGGCCGGCACACTACCCCTGACACACTGTCCCGTGGCCAGCAAAGTCCCAGGGGGCTCAGAGCTGGGGGACTGGGACATCGGGCTTCCCTGACAGTCCATTGCCCCCAGAAGGAGGCTGACAGCTGGAGTGTACGCTGCCCTGAGGGGGACACAGGCTGGGGTGAGAGGGAAGAAAGTGCGGGGTCTCCATATCCTAGGACCCTGCCTGCCATGTTGGTGCTGGGAGCCACCTGGAGTTTGTCCCAATCCTGTGAACTGGGCCCAAGGTTGTGGCTAGCTGGGTGGGATTCACACCCCAGCGTCAGCCTCAGCTCTGAGTTTTCCGAGGGGAATGGGCCCTGCCTGGTCTACTGGAGCGCACCCAGGCTCTTGCTCTCTGAACTGATTTACCCCTCACTCTCTGGAAGCAGAGAGCCTGTCTGACTGGTGGGCCCATGGCTGAGGCTGGGGGCCCTCTGGTGGCCACAGCAGGCAGGGACGACACCTGCTGTTCCGCTGCATCCTGCTCTCTGGTCCCCCCACCTCTCCATGTCCTTTGCTCCCCCCTCAGCTGGGCACTGACACACACTGCTGGTGCCCACTCCTCAGGAGTTGAGGGAGTGAAGATGGGTTTAACAGAGCTGTGGATGGCGGGTGGTTCTGTGTGTGTGTGTGTGTGTGTGTGTGTGTGTGTGTGTGTGCATGTGCATGTGGTACTAGAGATTGAACCCAGGGGCATTCTACGTCTGAGCTACACCCCAGCCTTTTTTTTTTTTTTTGCAGTACCAGGGATTGAACCCAGGGGCATTCTACCTCCGGGCTACACTCCCAGGCCTATTTTTTATTCTTTATTTTTAAACAGGGCCTCACGAGGTTGCAAAGGGCCTCACGAGGTTGCAGAGGGCCTCACTAAGTAGCTGAGGCTGTCTGCGAAGCCGGATCCTCCCATGTCAGCCTCCCAAGTACTGGGATTACAAGCGTGCGCCACCATGCCTGACTCCCAGCCTTTTTTTGCCGTACTGGGGATTGAACCCTGGGACATTTTACCTCTAAGCTACGCCCCCAGTCCTATTTTTTTATTCTTTATTTTGAAACAGGGTCTCACTAAGTTGCAGAGGCCTCACTAAGTAGCTGAGGCTGGCCATGAACCCGGATCCTCCGGTCTCAGCCTCCCAAGTACTAGGATTATAGGCTTGGCTGGGAAGTTCACATTGTTTAAACATATTGGTTGCAACTACTGGGTACCTCGTCTATGCAGGCACCTTTCGTTGCACTTTTATCATTTCATCCTATCAGCCAACTGGTGTGTTATATTTGAGGGAAGGCTTCGAGGAAGGGAAGGGCCTTGCCCAAAGTTGCAGAGCCAGGAGGATCTGTAGTTTGGTGGTCTTCCCAAGACCCTACTCTTCTCATAACGCTGTCTTCCAATCCAGATAGGGCACATCTTGGATAATGGCTTAATCCAGACATTGGCCCCACCCAGGGGAGAAAAATGACCAATCAGAGAGCAAGGGCTTGTTACATCCACTGCCACACACGGGCTGAACCAGGCTGAAGATCAGAGGTAGAAACACGGTCAAGGGCCTGTTTCCAGAGCGCCTGCTACTCAGCCTTCCAGCTTCCCAGAAGCTCTCCCAGGTCTTTTCTTTTCTCCTCCTCTTCCTCCCCCTACCCCACCCTTCTTCTCCCCCTCCCCCTCCTTCTCCCCTTCTTCTTTTTTTTTTTTTTTGGTGGTACTGAGGATTGAACCCAGGGGCATCTACCTCCAAGGTACACCCCCAGCCCTATTTTATTTTTATTTTGAAACAGGGTCTCAGCTGGGCGTGGTGGCACACGCTTGTAATCCCAGTACCTGGGAGACTGAGACAGGAGGATCACAGGTTCAAACACAGCCTTGGCAACTTCTCAAGGCTTTCAGCAACCTAGTGAGATCCTGTTTCCAAATAAGAAATAAAATCGGGCTGGGGATGTAGCTTGGAGGTAGAATGCCTCTGGGTTCAATCCCCAGCACCAAAAAAAGAAAGAATAAACCAGGCTTGGTGGTGCAGACTTAGTCTCAGTACTTGGGAGGCTGAGACTGGAGGATCCAGGTTCATGGCCAGCCTCAGCTACTTAGTGAGGCCCTGTTTCAAAATAAAAGAATAAAAATAAGGCTGGGGGCGTAGCTCAGAGGTAGAATGTCCCTGGGTTCAATCCCCAGTACTGCAAAAATAAAATAAAGAATAAGCCAGGCGTAGTGATGCATGCTTATAATCCCAGTACTTGGGAAGCTGAGACTGGAGAATCTGTGTTCTTGGCCAGCCTCAGCTACTTAGTGAGGCCCTCCACAACTTAGTGAGACCCTGTTTCAAAATAAAGAATAAAAAATAGGGCTGGGGATATAGCCCGAAGGTAGAATGCCCCTGGGTTCAATTCCCACTACCGTCAAAAAAAAAAAAAAAAAAAAAAAAAAAAAAAAATATATATATATATATATATATGGCTCAGAGCATGTTTATAAGGGATTTGGGGTGACTCTCATTTGTTGCTGGGTAGGAGTATAAGAGGGCATCTTGGTTGTCAAAGTGATGTGCATGTCCTGTGACCAAGTAATTTTCCTGCTCAGGTGTCTGTCCTAGAGCAGGGTAGGTTGACTTAGCCTTTGTGCAGAGGCATGTACACCCTGAGTTAGGAATGGCCTGTAGGTGTTAAGTGGTTAGGGAAAAAATCAAAACAATACTTTATGACATGCAAAAAATGTTTGAAGAATTTGGACCCTAGAATAGACTCATCTTACACAAAGACTGAGGGGGATCCTGGGAACTAGGAGGTGGTGCCCCTTCACACAGCCAACTTTGACTCCCAGGCAGTGTTAAAGGATGTGAGATCAGGAACTGAAGCAAGGCTGCAGCTGGTGAGGAATGCACGGTGCCCCTTCCTAGCAGACCAGGCTTAAGGGCCCACAGTGTGCCAGGCGCTGGGCAAGGCAGGGAAGAGTGTCCAAGGGTTTACATACAGGCCGGGAAGACCAGGCTTCCCCAACTACCACCTCCACATAAAGCATTTGGTTATTGAGTGAGGGGTTCCTAGCCTGGGGAATAACCACATCCTGGAGAGGCAGGCAGCCTGGAGACGTACAGAATTCAGCAGGCAGAGAGGGATGCAGTGAAGCTGGAGACAGAAACCCAGTGTTTTTCAGGTAACAGAGCTGGAACAAAAGAACTCTAGCAATATCCCAGGTGCTGCCAGGGAACACAGGGATAATCCCAGTGATCCACTCTGGGGAGCTGTCGTTAACCACTGGGAGACTTTGACCCACAAGTGCAGCTACAGTTGGGCTGGGACAAGGGCCTGAGAAGCCCCACTGACCCCGCTCTGTGGCGAGCGGCCCATCCCCCACTTTGCAGGGCCAATGGGGCAAACCTGTTCCCAACCTGCCCCTGCACTGCCCTGTGCCCCCACCTGAGGGTCAGACGCTTGCCCCTTTCCAAGTCTCTGAAGTCTAGGTTCCTGAGCCTGACTCTTTATTTGACAGCCATGGGAAACGGGCCTGAGAAGTTGAGATTTGCCCAATACCTGAGAGTGAGTTAGGTAAGAAAGAATAAACCCCAGCTCAGGTTTCTTTACCTCCCCGTCAGTACCTCAGCCATAAGAGCAAAGTACAATAACTGATGCAACACGCAAAGGGCTTTGGAGAACTTTTTATTGTTTAAAAATCATAATTGAAGCTTCAAAAAACATACAACCCAACACATGTTCCAACTCCAGGCCTTACTGCCTAGAAGAGGACGGGGCTGTCCCTCCCCTCCTGCTGCCCACACCACTAGCCAGGACCCTGCCCTGGGGAGGCCGCCTGCTCGCCCCCCTGCCCACCGTGAGCCAAGTCACCGCTGCAGGGGCCCTGGGGTGAGGCGGGGGTGGCCAGCTCCCAGCACCCCTCACCCCTGCAATATGCAGTCTGTGAGCTGTGTGTGGGAAAAGGGGCCAGTTCCCCGGGCAGAGGACCCCCAAGGGGGAAAGATAAAGAGCCAGTCCCCACTCACCCCCCCAGCCCCCCACTCAAGGGAAGCTGTCATCGTCATCTTCTGCCATCTCCTTGGCAAACTCCAAGTCCTGCTGCTCTCGCTCACGCCGCTCCTGGGGAAAGACGAAGGTGAGGGTGGGGGGCTGCCACCAGTGCAGCTCTGGCCCTCCAGACACGGCCCCTCCCTTCTGTACAGAGGATCCGCCTTTCAGTCTGGCCCAGAAAGGAAGCTCACCTCTGCAGACTCCAAGTCCTTGTTGTATGATTTGGGAGGAAACCGCATGGCCTGGGTGCACAGGAGAAAGGGAAAGAAGCAGAGGCAGCTGTCACTTACCACACACGCCACTGTTCCCCACACCGAGATCTGAACACCACGGGCCATCTTCCTGTTTAGACCAGGGGGAACTGGGCATGGAAATTCACTCTTACAGTTGGTAAATGCTAAAAACAGGGACTGGGAGGTCTGGAGGGATGGATGACTGACAGCTGGGCAGAGGGGAAAGGGAGGGGAGGCGCTGGCTGTGGGAATGGGGGTGAGGCTTTCCAGGTGGAGGCTCCTGTGTGGAAAGGCCTGGCCTGAGTGGCACTAGTCAGGAGTGGCAGGAGCGACTGGAGGTGAGGCGGGACAGAAGGGATCGGATCACAAAGAGCACTGCACGTCCACTGACTAGCTTTGGCAGCATATACATATATACATACATGCATACACACACACACACACACACACAAATTTTTTTTTGCGGTACTGGGGATTGACCCCAGGGGCATTCTACCTCTTAGCTATACCCCTAGTCCTATTTTTTATTCTTTATTTTGAAATAGGGTCTCACTAAGTTGTGGAGAATCTCAGTAAGTAGCTGAGGCTGGCCATGAACCTGGATCCTCTGTCTTAGGTCTCAGCCTCCCAAGTACTGGGATTAAAAGCATGTGCCGAGCCGGGCGTGGTGGCGCACGCTTGTAATCCCAGCATTTGGGAGGCTGAGAATGGAGGATCCGGGTTCGAGGCCAGCCTAAACTATCTAGTGAGGCCCTCCACAACTTAGTGAGACCCTGTTTCAAAATAAAGAATAAAAAATAGGGCTGGGGGTATAGCTCGGAGGTAGAATGCCCCTGGGTTCAATCCCCAGTACCGCAAAAAAGCATGTGCCACCACACGTGGCTAATCCTTTTTTTGTGTGTGTACTTCTGGGGATTGAAACCTGAGGCGTTCTACCTTTGAGCTACACCCCCAGCCCAATTTCATTTCTTATTTGGAAACAGGGTCTCACCAGGTTGATGAAAGTCTTTTTTTTTTGTGGTGCTGGGGATTGAACTCAGGGGCTTTCTACCTCCGAGCTACACCCTCAGCCCTATTTTTTATTCCTTATTTTGAAATCTAGTCTAAGTTGCGGAGTGCCTCACTAGGTAGCTGAGGCTGGCCGTAAACCCGGATCCTCTGGTCTCAGCCTCCTGAATGCTGGGATTACAAGCGTGCGCCACCACGCCCGGCTGATGAGAGTCTTACTACTTGCTGAGGCTGTCCTTGAACCTGTGATCCTCTTGTCTTAGCCTCCCAAGCACTGGGATTACAAGTGTGCACCACCACGCCCGGCTTATTCTTTATTTTTGAAACAGAGTCTCACTAAGTTGCAGAGGGTCTCACTAAGTAGCTGAGGCTGGCCATGAACCTGTGATCCTGTCTCAGCCTTTCAAGTACCAGGATTACAAGTATACAACTACCACATCCAGCTTTGTACTGGGGAATGAACCCAGAGGCATTCTACCTCCCTGAGCTACACTTTAAACCTGATTTTATTTTTCTTGTGGTACTGGGGATTGAACTCAGGGGAATTCTACTTCCGAGCTATACCCCCAACCCTATTTTTTATTCTTTATTTTGAAACAGGGTCTCACTAAGTTGCGGAGGGCCTCACTAAACAGCTGAGGCTGGCCGCAAACCCGGATCCTCCGGTCTCAGCCTCCCAAATGCTGGGATTACAAGCATGCGCCACCACGCCCAGCTGATTTTATTTATTTTGGAACAGGGTTTCACTAGGCTTCTGACAGTCTCACTAAGTTGCTGAGGTTTGCTTTGAACCCGTGATTCTCCTGTCTCAGTCTCCCAAGTACTGGGATTACAAGTATGCACCATCATGCCTAAACACTTTGGCATATTTTAAGCAAGACAGTAATATATCTCTGGTTCCTGGGAGGAAGAGACCCAGAAAAAAACACTGTGGCCAAATAATAACAGCACCAAGCTCAGTGCCTGACAGAGGACAAGGAGTATCGCCTTTAGTGAAAGCACACCAGTCCCACATCCTACTAGACATCCCCAGTGCCTTCACACAGCAACTTCAGCTGTCCTCACCGACCCTGTGACCCAGGCATGGCAGATGCCATCCTTTTATCAGATTCACAGACTCTGGAGGCTCAGAAAATGTGCCACCAAAGCCAGGGGTGGTGGTGCTCACTTGTAATCCCAGTATTTGGGAGGCAGAGACAGGAGGATTGCAGGTTTGAGATCAGTCTCAGCAATTTGGTGAGGCCCACAGCAACTTAGTGAGACCCTGTTTCAAAAGAAAAAAAGAAAAAAATTGGGCTGGGGGTGTAGCTCAGAGGTACCTAGGTTCAATCCCCAGTACCACACACACACACACACAAAAATGTGCCATCAGATCTAGAGACCTGCATTTGCAATTCCTGCCTGGTCCTCCCTAGTGACCACATCCCTGGCCAACAGCGGAAGGCACCACAGCTCTGCAGGCAAGTGGCCATGGGACCGTGACAGAGTCCTCCCCCTGCTGCGTCCTGCCTGGCTGGCAGTGGTCTCAGAACTGGGCCACAGCCAAGCCAGCTTCCATGAGGGAGCCAGGGGTGTGCCAGGAGGGGCACCTGGCTGGCCAGCCTCACACCGCAGCTGAGGGCTTCGCACCTTGACAGACATGTTGTGGATGTCCAGGCAGAAGGAGATGCGTTGGTGGAAGGCCAGCTGGGGCTCCCGGGTGGAGTAGATGTCAGTCATCTCCTTGGACTGGACGTAGCCCTTCTCATGGTTGATGCTGGCCTCGATGACGCCATCCCGGATGGCCTGTGGGCCCCCAAAGGGAGGAGGAAAGGTCACCAGGATGTCCGTCTTCTAAGTCCAAGAACCTTTCTTCCCATCCTGTTCCTCTGTCCTCCGTACACTCTCACATACTCACTCATGCTCTTTCTGGCCACTTCCTGGCTTCGCTGCAAATGACCAGCACGTCCCTGCAGATATCCTGCCCCACCTGTTCCCCTCTGGCCAGTCCCACTCCCGCCCACTGAAACAGGCAGCAAGGGACAGCCTGGGCCGGCACGGCTCCGGACCCAGCCCCACCTTGGCAACAATGAACTCTGCGTCTTCTGGGCTATCCAGCTGTAGCTTCTGGGCGATGTCAGCCAGGGAGATGCGGGAGTAGGAGAGGCTGATCATGCGCACACCTGGGGAGGAAGGAGCCATGGGGCAGGCAGGTGGGCATGGGCCCTTCTATACTCACATACCCCACAAAGTGGGCCCCACTGA